>KZ451942.1:999826-1021609 GCA_002786265.1 Apostasia shenzhenica | reverse complement strand
TATAATAAACTGTAAATATGATATTTATATGATTTAATGGGACTGGTATGAAACTTTCACTTAATGGAAATTAATAAAGTTAGTGGAAAATATGATTCAAGTAGATGAACTTGGTTCTGTTTGGTGTAGAATCATCTATTGGTGGTTAGTTTGACTTCCTGTCATCATATATCTCGACCTGGCTCTAATTCGATAGATTTTTGAATCGACTCAATTAAATCAAATAGCAATCAACTCGGTTTATTTAAAAACACAAGATGTGAACTTAAGTTTACGGCGAATGCGTGTTTTAATGCGTGTTTTATGTCAAAAAACAGAAAATGAAATAGCACATTAGAAGGATTTGAAAGCCCTTAAGCCAAGGATATAAAACTTTTATTATTGTAAAGTATTTCTATTGGTATTTAGTTTAATAGTATTATGATATTATGTCATGTTATTTAAAAAATTTGATTATTTAATTTGATTATATGTTTAGATTATATTATAAAAAAATAGATTATCATTTTAAAAAATATATAGATGTCATCCAAAAATAGGTGGTATTTTTTTGTTGATATTTAAATATTATTCTAATTATAATAGAAAAATTATGATTAAATTGATTTTCTATTATTGTGAAATCGAAAGCTCCGTAGGAGAGATATAATAATGATAATAATAATAATTATTATTATTAAACAAAGAGAAAAAAGCAAAAGGAGATAAAGTTAGCAGTCAAAGCAAAAGCAAACCCTAATCTCTCTGTCTTCTTCCTCACTTTGCTTTGCTCCCAAGCTCCTCTCAGATTCTCCCTTCCAAAACCCAAACCCCTCTTTCTCCAGCTCTCTCGCCACACCCCTCTTCTTCCCATGGCGTTTACTGTTCAGAGCTTTGTTTCCACTCTTTGAGCTCCTCCGTTCATGGCGACGATTGATAGACCTGAGGACTGTTCCCACGGCTTCTGCAGCATCGACTGCCCCCAGTGGTGCTACGTCCTCTTCTCTCCCCCTCCCCCTTCCTCCCTCGCCGGCGGCGATGACCCCAGCGACTCCGCCACCGCCTTCTCCCCGCTTGTCATCGCCATCATCGGCATCCTCGCTAGCTCCCTCCTGATCGTCAGTTACTACACCTTTGTCTCTGCGTACTGCGGCTCCTCCTTCTTCCGCCGGACGCCCCGCCGCCACACAAGCTCGGGTGGCATCAACGCTGCCGCCAGAGATGGCACCGGAGCCGGCGGGAATGGATGTCCGGAAAATGGGCTCGAAGAGGCGCTGATCAACAAGATCAGAGTTTACAAGTACAAAACAGGGGAGAAGCTCGTCGACGGTACGGACTGCTCCGTCTGCCTCGGCGAGTTCAGGGAAGACGAGAGCCTTCGTCTTCTTCCCAAATGCAGCCACGCCTTCCATCTCCATTGCATCGACACCTGGCTCAAATCCCACTCCAACTGCCCCCTCTGCCGGTCCTCCGTCGCCGCTCCTCCGGAGCTGGAGGAGGAGACGGCTGTGGCGATAGAAGATGTAGGAAGAAGCGAACGAGAAGAAGATAACGAAGAAATCATGCGCTCTTTGTCAACGTGTTCTTCTCATCGCGGCCGGATTTCCATTGCGGAGGCTATGCAGATCGGTGTGGAGGAGGAGATAACGGCAGCGGCGGAGCAGGGGTTCGCCGCCTGCGATGCGCTTAGCGGGCGGAGCGGCGGAGCAGAGGTCGGAAAGGGGCCTGGAAGAAGCAGGGGATTGCACTGCGTGATGAGCCCTGTTCGCATGAAGAGATCGAGTTCCATTGGAAGATCCTTCTTCGCCCGGCAGGGCAGAGGGAAGAACTCTCTTCTTCCCGCTTGATCAAATGAGCATTAGAAGCAACCCTACTTCTACTCTCCCTCTCTCTCTCTCTCTCTCAGTTCGTCAAAGCGGAAACTGAAATTTTTGATCAAAGTTGCAATTTTTATGAATTTGTTTTGGGATTTTCATCTCTCTCTCTCTCTCTCTCTCTCTCTCTCTCTCTCTCATTTGACTGGATTTGTTTTGCTTGTGTGTAATGCACATTATCTTCTATTTATATATTTCATCATTTTTATATGTCTTCAAGCACATATACGCATGTGTGAAGTTCAATTTGAGGGTGTAAAAATCGGAACTCGAGCAAGCGTTGATTTTAATCGTGTTCTGATCTGATCCATCGATCCGTTTCACGAATGTGATTGTTCTTGAAGAAAAACTTAATGGTCGTGGTGAGATTACGCATGTATTAAGAGCTTTTTAAAAAATGTGTTTTTAATGTAGAGAATGTCGGTCAACTCGTAGACATCTATGTGACAAATTTGACGGAACAGCTAAGTAGATGAATGATGCGCTTAGTCTGGAGTCTTCAATCTTATTCTTCTTGAGGTTGGATGGTTAATTTGAGTTGGGTTCGACTCAGATAATAGGCCTGTAAATGGGCCAAATTTTGATTTAATTTGATTTGAGATTTGACTTAAAATATAATTAATTTGATGCATTTTACTTCTTGTTTACTCAATTTGAAATCTAACTTGATTCACTATATTTTTCATGTTGAATCACGGATTGACCTTGATTTGATCCATTTTTATTTGACCTGTTCGAATTACCATAGATAATTTATTTTTTATTGAATATTTATTCGCATATTGTGTGCTTACTTGATTGCAAGAGATCAATGAATGGCATGAATATTGATTTGGTTGGAAGAAGGGATGGTTTCGAGTTAATTTTGAGTGAGTCAAGCTTAACTCGAAATTGAAATTATTCTTTTCTAGTCAAGTTCGATTTGAGTTTATTAAAATTCTTTCGATTTTGAGTCTATTTTTAAATTTAATTGTGCTTAATTATAAATATATTTTTTTTATAAAAATGTTCATTATTTATATTAAATATATTAAAATGTAATATTATAAAATTATTTTTAAATTTTATTATGTATTTTTAATATTATTTTTTTATGTAAAATATTATACTATATTTATTATTAAAATTTTCATCTATGCATTAAATTTTTTTAAATGTACTACTTGTTTGTACACATATAGAGCACTTTGGCATGTATTATTATTATCTTTAAAATTTATATGCAGTTCTTTATTACAATAATCACATGATATTTACGTGTAAAGAACTTACTAATTATTTCATTAATTTATTTATCTTTTTTTATGAAATTTTATTTATTTATCTTTAGTTCAGAAAGAGTGATCACTTTAAATATCTTGGATTAATCATTTAAAATGATGGTAAAATAGATGATGGCGTTATTAGCAGGATGAGTAAAATGAAGAAATGTTTTTAGTGTGCTGTGCAATAGAAAATTTTTTATCCAGACTTAAGAGTAAATTTTATAAAATTGTAGTAAGATCAACGATGATATATGGTGCTGAATGCTGGTCTGTAAAGAGAAATTATACAAATAAAATAAATATTGTATAAATGAGGATGCTAAAGTGAATGTGTGGATATATACGAAAAGATAGAATGAAAAATGAATATATCTGAAAAAAAAATTGGTATTGTACAAATTGACGATAAACTTAGAGAAAGTCGACTTAGATGATTTGGACATATAATTCGTAGGCCGATTTTAGAAAAATCGAATTATTGGATCTTGTCCATGTATAAAGAGGAAGAGGGAGACCAAAGAAGACATGGCTAGCAACTATAATGAGCGATCTTAGTTACTTAAACTTAGATAAGAATTTGATAATTAATAGAGCGCAATAAAAATAAAAGATTCATATAGTCGACCCACCTAGTGAGATTAAGGCTCAGTTGTTGTTGTTGTTATTATTGTATCTTTACTTCAATGTATTTGAGCATTATTGAAATTCTTCTTGAATAAACTTGATCATTGAGCTTAACTGTTCCTCAGTATGATTTAAGTTCATCGTTTGTTTGGCCGTTGAAAATTAACTTGGTTTAATTTTAATCAGGCATATCACATCACACATAAAATTTAATATTAAAAATTAATTTTATTTCACATCTTTCACATATTACTAAAATAATAATTAACTTATATCACATTGCTCACATATTCCAACATAAAAACTAACTTTATATTACATTCTTCACATATCTCAACATAATAATTAATATTATTTCATATTATTCATAATTTTTAATAAAAAAATATCTCTATTTAAATTTAATTTTAATCTTATTAAATTTAACTTTACAGACAAACATAAATGATTATTACTCTTGTGTTTTTGGTATTATTTTACTTTTCAAGTATAATTTTGTATAATAATATTTAAATTTATAAATTTTTATAATATATAGTTTTTATAGTATATAGTATTGTGAATTGTCATAATTTTTTAATTATTTTATAAGATAAAAAAAGGGTCTAAATTAAACTTTTTGATGGAAGGTGAAGTCACCCGTGAGATATTATAAAATTAAGCTCTAAATTTTAATTAATTAGTTATTTAAGTTTTAATTAAATATAATTTGTAAAATATCTGTGCAAAAATTATCAAATAAATTGAGTTTTTTAATATAATTATCTCAAGTTTTTTAATATAATTGAGTTGCAGACCACTCAGTTATTTCTGTTCTTTTTAAGGAGTCACCCAATGGTAAACTTACACTTGAATTTCTGAGTTTTAATATAATTATTAAATAAATTTTTATTTTATTTTTTATTATTAAAAATTTTAATAATTATTATTATATTCTTTTTTTTCTCTCATATCTGATTGGATACGTTTGGTGTCCAATAAGTAATTTTTACCAGGGTTTTCAAAACCGGACCGGACCGGGCGGTAAAACCGGACCGGACCGGGCGGTTCGACCGGTTCAACCGGGAACCGGACGAGCGGTTTCGACCGGTTCAAACCGGGAAACCGGCCCAAAGGTCCCGGTTCTGGTTAACATTAGAAACCGAAATCAGTAAACCGGGTTGGACCGGTAAAAAACCGGGTTGAACCGGTAAAAATCCGGTCCAACCGCCCAACCGAACAAACCGGTCAAACCGGAATTATTATTTTGAGTTTTTTAATTTATTTTATACATTGATAATTTGAGCATTTAATATTTTAATTTAATATTATATTTTGAATAATAATTTTTTATATAATGGATGTTTAACTGATTTAATTATTTTTTCATGAATTTCATTCGAATTGTTATAAAAGAGAGTATTTAAATGAAAATGGCAAACAAAAATAATTGTATTCATTTTTATTTATTTTTTTAATTTTTTACATTTTTTTATGTGGTAGTAAATTTTTTAAATTAGTTGTATTATTTTTTTTCAAAATATTTTTTATCATATTTTAAAATTAGTCTCACATTTAGAAAATTTATATTTAATTATGATGTAATTATTAAGTCATCCGGTTGAACCGGTTGAACCGATAAAACCATGAACCGGTCGATTGACCGGTTCGATCTTCGGTCCGGTTTTGAAAACCTTGATTTTTACTATAATATTTCGTTCTCTTTTATATTTTTTTCTCTCTCATATTTAATTTTTTTGCAAGACTCATCTATTGTGTTTTTCATTAGGTATTTTAGTAAATTGTTGAAATTTTAATTTTTTTTTGTTACTTAAAAATATTTTAAACATTTTTTTTAAATTTTCAAGTGTAAACATTTTAGTAAACGTTTTTTTTTATTGAAACGTATTTTAGTAAACGTTTTTTTTAAATATTATATTTTAGTTAATATAATGCAATTTTTATTGAACATTTTTTTACTTTAGTGTTTGTTAGACTACATGGCAAAAATTGTATTTACAATTATACATTTTAGTGGTAAAATACTTTATTTGGATGATGGTTATCAAATTTAAATTAAATGATAAATTAGATAACGTAAAACAATCGATATTTTGAATTATGCATATAGAGCAGGACAACAATGATTTGAAGATAATATGTCAATATCTGAAACGAAATATGTTCATTGCATGAAATATTATCGATAATTATGAGTGTAAAATGATGTTACAATGGGCTTCAACTATGTCGATCACATTATTTATTGAAATCGTGCCTCGGGAAAAACCACTAACAAATGAACATATTCAAGGAGACAGTAAGTAAAAATCTAATAAATCAAATTTGATAAATTATTTTGATAAAAATTCAAATATATTAATTTTTTTAATAACTGTAGTTTTCCATCAATAGCACATGTGTCGAATTTGATGCGGGACGGATGAACGATGATGCAGTTTAGAGATCAGCAATTTTTTAAAACAGATTATTCACAAACTAATGTTAGAATATTAGAGAACAATTTTGTAATGACTGAGAAATTAATTAAACCAGCAAAACTGTTTTTTTTTTAAATTTTAAATAAATTAAATCGAAGGTAATTGAAAATTATCAATTCAGATTAGAGTGCAATCCGGTTTTCAACAAATCAGAAACGGAAAACAGGATTAAGGATTTCATAATATTTAACCAACAGTAATTTAAATTCACTCAATAATGAAAGGTCGCACAGGTGAAATAAGTTCGAACAAATCACAAGCGAGCAAAAAAATTCAGATTATTCGATTTAACCAGGTTAAAGGCTTTATTGAAATTCATACTAAAGTCAGAGAATGCAGGGACCTTATTGTAATTTTCTCAGGATCAGTAGTCTCTGGTGCAGACGCCCATGCGGGCAGGCGTGGGCGCGGCATGTGCTCGTGCGGGCGGAACTGGGCACGGGCGGGAAGAATTGTGGCGCGCAAGAGTGACTCGGGCGCGCCGGGCGGCGCGCGCGGTCGGGGCGCAGACGCTCGCGAGCGCGCGCTTGGTGGGCGGCGCGCGGTCAGAACGCAGGCGCCCGCCGGCGGTGAGCGCGAGCGGGGCGCAGACGCGCGGGGACGGAGCTGGGGCGCGTGCAGGTGGAGCTAGGACGCGCGCGAGCAGGGCGCGTGGGTGGAGAACAAGGGCGTCTGGCGGAACAGCACGATGGCGTTGAGTGGAACTGCCGTGCGCGTGTCGGCGTAATTTGCACGATCGCGTCGTCTGTGACGTCGGGGCACGCGTCCATGTCAGATCGGAGTCAGCCAACTGGATGCAGGAATGCAAGCTAGCAGGCGGAGTGGACGAGGATGTGATGAGGTGCATGTTGAGAGTGCAAGATGAATGAAATCAAACCCAGAGGGAAGAGCTGGAGCGGGTGGAGTTTCGGAATTCTCACCTCTATCCAGGATATCGATTCATTCCAGAATCAATTAATCCCAAGGGAAACAAAAGTCAAATTCTTTCAACATTAGAAAAATAAGAATAACAAGGAGACATTTATATAGACCTCCATACAAACTGATTTAATAAAGAAAAAAATATAGACCTCCATACAAACTTGCAAGACAGTTACTACCTCCAAATGAGTGTCGATTACCCACTCGGCTTCAGGTTTTTATTTATTTGAAAAAAAATCACATATTTTTCTTCTCCTTTTCAGGTGGGCTGAAGGGCTAGTGCGTAGTATTTCTTTCCACTCCATTTCATTTTATTAGGAGGAGATCAACACATTGTGACAGAGTCAGGTGTCATGAACTCCGTACTTAGCAGAGATCCTCGCAATTCTAGCATCTCTATGTCATGGGAATTTGGCATTTATTTGTCACGCGTGCCTCTTGTTTCATTTGTGTCTATCATTTACCAGATGACATCATGCTTCAATTTAGATGAAAGAACTATTTTGATCTTTTATATAACTAAAATAGTGTGAGCACTAAATAGACCCTCAATGTTCTTTATTCTTTTTTTTTTTTTGTTAATGTACATGTATCATTAAAAGATAAGAGACATAGGAGAAAGGGAAGGAAGAAGTAGGGGAAAAATAATATTAGAATATAAACTTATTCTTAAGTCATAACTTACAAGCTTAAGTTTTTAGGTCATACGGTAACCAAAGGCGCAAATAAATTTGTGTGTTGAAATATAAAATTATTCTTGAGCTATAAACTATAAGAAAAGGTAAATGATTTAGTCGATATTGATTAAAACTATTAGAATATAAATAAATCTACTTAAATGAACCATATTAAAATAAACTTGAAAGCTATATGAAGCAAAAATTGACAAAAATGATGTAAAAATATGGATTTATTACAACCAAAACTTCATTGTTATTTACTTTTATTAATGTGTTTTGAAGGATACACTCAAACCTGTGCCACCAGAGAATGAAACACCAATATTGCATGCATTATTCATCTGATTGGAGCACACCAAGTAAGTTTTTGTCGTATTTTCTTGAAGCATATAAATAGAATTTGGGTCTCTCTTATTTCCCCTTTTGTGTATATAGGTCCCTCTAATTTTCGAATTAAAAAAATCGATCCACTATCGATGAGTCTTTCTTTAGTAGAAAATGTTATTTCTATTTTCATAACTTTTTGAATAATGATAATTGTCCTGTGATATTTCTCTCTCAACTTTGGTGCATAGGTAATTGTTTTTATAGGCTTTTTTTTGCTATAAAAGTAATATCTATTTTTGCTTAAAGTATCTGACCATTTGCTTAATTGAAAAGCTAAAAGGACCTATATGTACACAAGAGAAAATAAGAGGGACTCAAATGCTATTTATGCTTTCTTAAAATATTTGTTTTTTATTTTTATTTTTAGATTTCATTATAATTTTTCTTGGTATTGCTCATATTATTTATATAATAATGTATTTGCAGGTGTTTGCCCAACTTCTTTTTCCAGCGTATGAAGAGTTTCTTTCTAAAAAGTACTCGAAGTCGTCGTTCTTTCATAAGAAATACATAGTACCACTTTTTTCAAAGACCCGTGTCTTCCAATTTACTTTGTCAAAGATTGTCCTTCGCTCGGCCTTCGTCGTTCTCACAACAATTATCGCAACGATGGTTCCCTTCTTCAATGCAGTCGTCGGGTTGCTCGGTGCCATTGCCTTCTGGCCACTTAATCTTTTGAATGTGGTTACTCTTTTGATTTCCCTCTTAGCTGCAGCTGCCTCTATTATAAATATTATAGAGATACTTAAACATGTTGTCTTCCTTAAAACACAATTATGAATTATAAGATTAATTAGTTAGTAGACTAAGATAAGATTATAGTCTGAGTAGTCATTGATTTCTTTTTTTTTCATTCAAAATGATTTTTTCTTTAATAGTTTAAGTGATTTCAAAATCTCATGTTGACGTATATATTTTTTGACAATTAATGTTGCATGAGCTTACTTCTCTAGCAGTGATTTAGTATTAATTAATAGAAATATCATTTGTAATAATTTGAGGTATCCTACTTTTTTTTTTGCATTGTTTGTTTATTTTTTTTGTTAGATATCATATTATTTCTATATATATATATATATTTTTTTGAAAATAAACATGACATGTTGAATTGAAATGGTAGCTTTTTGACTACATATTCATGCAATCTTTTTGGTCTATTGTTAAGTTTTTCATTAATTCATCTCGATGTTTCCAAATTATTCTCCAAATTTGTTAATGTAGTGAGCAAAAATAGATGAAACAAGAATTACGATGTTTAAGTCACACGTTTTTTGAAGTAAAATATTTTAGGCTATGTTTAATAATAAGATTAATTTAGTTTTGACATGAAATTTTTGTTATTACAAGTTTGATATATTGAAAATAATGTAAGATGCGAGAAAGTTGCGTACAATATTATTAAAATTAATTTAAAATTATTTTTAAATTTTTATAATGAAAAAATTATTTTAATCTTTGACATCACTAAATTAGTATTTTTGTTAAACAAAATCATAATCTGAGATAATGGTCAACTAATTATTTTCTCTAGAGTTAAGGTGTAGCTCAGCAATAAAAAGGATAAAATCAAATCAAAATAAGTATTAAAAACAAAAAAGACATACTAGATTTTTGCAAGAAAAATAAAGCCAACTATGGGTAACGCATTCAATTCAACCACATTTTAACCATTTAGATTAGAATTAATTGTTATAAAAATAAGAGAGCTGCTATGAAATTTTGTTGTGACAAGAAAACAACCAGAAGAACAGAAAGAATTTTTGTTCGTGGAAAACCGATTAAGCGGAAAAATCACAGCTCTTTTTGAGGAGGCCTCAAAGGTTTTCACTAGTGTAAAATGATGGAAATTACAGTCAGGGAGGGCATCGAGAACTTTTTTGAAGAAGAAGAAGAGAAAAGATCCTATTTTTCTGTTACAATATGATTTTTATATCCTGATTTAACCCGTGAGGTCACTTCAACGGAATGAGCTTCATCTCTGGTGTCAAACCAGCAATACTAGCTAGTCAATCACGCCATGACCTCGGCTGCCTGATGTACGGACAGTACTGTCTGGGAGGTAGGGAGGACCATAACTCTTAAAAATGGTATGGTCTTCTGTACCTCACAAGTTAGCTGTCAGTTCGACGTGATCCCTTCGTCTTGGCCTCTTCATCACCTGCTGTTCGGCGTAATATCTTCATTGTTCGTCGTTGAAGGCTTGTGAGGTCGATGTCATGTAAGCCTCCACGTGTACGCTCCAGATGAGGCGGCGCAGATCTAGATATAACAAATTTAATGGAGAATAATTAGTGAATCAATAGGGGAGCCCAAATCAATGCAAAAAGAGCTACCAAAGATTCATGCACACAGGGATGACATTCTATACAGAGTTTTAAAGGCTAAAATATGCATGAATTTTGATTAAATTTCAACAAAGAAAAAAGCAATTAGGAGGCCAATTTGATACTGTTATGAAGTCCTCTGCACATTTGCAACCAACTTCATTATTGAATAAATTCAAATTCCTCAGAGTAAAAAAAAAAATTTCGCAGCTCTCAAAAAATTTTCAAAGTAAAAGAGAGTTTTTGTAGCAGCTAAGGAGCTTCCTAAAAAGATCACCTATTTCAGTATTAATTTGGCTCAAGCAAACTTAATTACGCATCTACTAGCATATAAGTATGCTTTCATATATACTCAGTATTTCTCTCACATTTTATTGACGTGAGATTTGCCTAAAGATGTATTCCTCGTAGGAATTAGTGTAATTAGTAATAACTTTAAAATATTTATAAGTGTAAGCACTTAAACTTTTAATATGCTTATAGGCTTAAATTTTAAGCTACTTGCTAGACAGCTTGTATTTTAAGTGAAAAATATATTTTAAAGGCTTTAGCACTATATTTTAAAGGCTTTAGCAATAAATTATTTGTTACAATTATTATTTGTTCTCTTAATTAATTAAAAATTTTTATTTTATTTGGGACAAGTCACCCACCAATCAAACATTACAAATAATTTAAAAAAATATTGATTTTTTGAAATGAGGGGATATTTTTTTAAAAAATATGACATAACTTTGTAAAATGATTAAGCAAAAGAGATTCAAGCCAAAAACTTTTTAAGAAAAAAAGTAGGTAACTCTTCTTCTAAGCAAAATAACTATTAAAATTATTTAAAAAATGTTTAATTCAATAATATTTTAACATTATATTTTGTTATTTAAAAGTAATAATTATTTAATTTCATGTCTTCAATAATTTTTTAAAATTTATAAATTTATTACATAAAAACTAATATTTAAATATTATGATATGTAGATAATATATTATAATATCAAAATAATATTAAATTAAATATCTCATAAACTATTTATTTTATGTATCGAATATTGACATCTTAAATCGATTAAATTTTAAGTTAACTTAGACTCAATTAAGTGTTCATTTAAATATTATTCAAAGTTATAAATTGGCTCCGGTGTGCTACAAAAATATCGATTCGGGCTCGACTTGGCTAAAAACCGTTCTTCCAGCTAAAGTGTCACCGTAGTTCGTCGCATGTATATGAAGTTAGACCTGGGTAAGGGCCCGGGGACCCGCCCGACCCGATCCGACCCGACTCGACCCGAAAAATTTAGTGCTTAGATTGTGATAAAATTTTCATATTATTCTTTTAACCCGGCCCAGCCCGGCCCAATCATTTTCATGATCGGGCTTGGGCATGATCATCGAGGGCCCGACCAGCCCGGCCCGGCACTAAAGCTAACTTATAGTTTTTATAATTATAATTTTATGTTGTAGAGTTGTAATAAGATTACAAGAGCTAAATTTTTGTATGGTATTTTATATAGTGCTTAACTGTTTATATTATTTCAAAATTCAAATTATATAGTAATATTGATATTTAGGATTTTTGGATTAAAAGCTTGTTATAAATACAAGTTTAATAAATTTTTTACTTTGAGAAGAGTTTACCATTTGGGTTGACCCGGCCCGAGGTCATGTTGGGCTTGGTCATTTAAATTGACCCGAATGTATATGTATGAGTGTGATTTTAACACGCTCAATGGGTGACTCGGCCCGAGCCCGACCCGGCCCGAGCCCGGCCCGGCCCAGCCCGAGCCCGGCCCGATCCCCCCGAGCCCTGTCTAATATGAAGTGCTGCTGTTGTGGAGAGTAGAAACCCTAACTCCATCTTTGGTGTGTGACCGTCAACCAGAGCTCTCCGACGACTGTGCAAGGCAAGTTTCTTCCGATATCCTCCTGATTCATCTTCCTCTTTTGCTCTTTCTCTCTTCTCTTCTCTTATTTCACGCTGCCATGGATTTTTGTGGTGTTTCTTGTTGCTGCGAGGCAAGACCGAATCTCCTACTTCTAGATCTGTCGTCGTCGGGCGCAATTGGACGTATGACAGTTTGATCTTGAGGCTTGGCTTCATGTTAGAAAGCCGCGCAGCCGTCTTCCGTTCCGGCCTTTGCCCTAACTCTGTCGCAAATTATTCTTCCCTCAATTAGAGCAGAGAAACTTATTTTTTGTATTGAAGTTCGTTTGTCAAGCTTTTCACTTTGATTTACATAGCGTTGTTCGTTGTCTAGAAACGTTTTCTTGTAGCTGCCCTGAAGTTTTGGAAGGTTGATTTTCTCTTTATGTCGTTCCTATTGTAAATGCAATATGAACTTCTTAACATTACAGAGATGTATAGTCTTACTTTCTGGATTTTTTTTCTTTTTGCATTGATCACCCTGGATATGTAAATTTGAAGTAAGAAGATTTTCTTTCTTTTTGAAACTGTCACTGTATGTGTGATTCTGTTATTTGCGGATTATGTGAGTTGATAGTTTTGTCTCTGTCAGCATGCTACTACGTTCTGTTATTTCATCTCCGTCGTCTTTTGCACTATAGGTATACTTCCTTTGCAACAGCATGAGGGGTAGAGGTTACAGCTATAGCCCTTCTCCACCAAGGAGTTACCGTGGAAGAGGCCGAAGCCCAAGTCCCAGAGGCCGATACGGTGGACGTAGTAGAGACCTTCCTACTAGTCTTCTAGTTAGAAACCTTCGCCATGATTGCAGGTATTTTATTCGTTTCAGTGATTAAATAATGTGTTATACCTTTGAACTATTAAATTTTGACAATCAACTTGTACTAATCTGATTAATTTTCAACTTAGGTTCTCATAACTTCATGCATAATCCCATTTTGTTTTCTATTTTTCTGCTATCTATTTTTTTTCACATTTTACTATTTTATCTCAAGTAACTTTGTACTCATGCTATATATTTTGGACGCAAACCTCTGTATTTAGATGATCATGTTGGTTCTTGCTAGCCTCTATTATTGGAAAGGGGTGATGTGGCTTCAAATTTAACCTCTTCCTTCTACTTTGTAATGATATTTGAACCTTTGTTGTATTTGCTTTTGGGTGCTCTTACTTGATGAATTAACATAAAGCTGTATCACGGAATGCTATTGCATACTTGTTTTACTTGAAATAGTTTGGTTTATTACCTTTTAGATTAAAATTATGTAGAAGTGATCTTGCATTAATTTTTTATCTTTCCTTGCAGACCTGAGGATCTCCGTAAGCCCTTTGGGCAGTTTGGCCCTCTTAAGGACATTTACCTACCTCGTGATTACTACACTGGGTAAGAAAGTATTCTATTCTCGTTTGCGAAACTGCAAACTGGTTTTTGTCAAATGGAATGAAGCACCTATAAATGTTCGTTTCTTGTATTATAACCATCAAAGTTATAGTTTTTCTTTTGTATAATCCACATTCCACTTCCATGTTCACTTTTCCTTTTTTTTATTTGAACACATTTTTTATAAACACTATCTTTATGTAGAGCATATTGGCATTCCTTCTGGCTATTATTGCTTTAGTTCTTTCTTGCATGTAAATTGCATTTTTTATTAAGGCTGTTGAGATTTAACAGTGAAAGTAAAGATTGCAAGACAGCAGTCAAGTCTTAGGAGTTCTATTGAAGTGGAAGTATATGTTTGTGAAGATATTGGGTGGTGAAGTTTATATTTTTTGAAGATATTCAAGTTTTGAAGAATATCAAGTCATCTTTAAACTCTGAAGACTGCAAGGTTAGCAGCCAGGTGCCTGCTTTACTTGAATTGCATGAAAAATGACAAAAGACCTTTCTTGCTTGTGGCGTTCTATGTTTTACAGGATTCTTTGAAGATTGAGGATCTTTAGTCCTTGTGATGTTGGTAGACTACAGAATTAGTCTAGGGCTCTCATCTCATTATCTGGTATATGCATATCTTGCAGGGAGCCACGTGGATTTGGCTTTGTCCAATTTGTTGACCCAGCCGATGCTGCTGAAGCCAAGTATCAAATGGATGGTCAAATCCTTCTTGGTCGAGAGTTGACAGTTGTGTATGCTGAGGAGAATAGAAAGAAACCAGGAGAGATGAGGGCGAGAGAGAGAATAAGGTATGGCAGGTTCTATTCCTATTGTTATGCCTTGCATTCAACATACTATTTTGCCTTTCATGTTGACCCATTTTTTACTTTTTACTATTATCACTTCCACCCATTTTTCAGTGACTATATACATATATTGGTTGAAGTCTAATGTCATTTTACAAGGCTTTTGTTTCTTTGATTTTGTTAGATGATATGACACGAAATATTGCAGTTCATAAGCTTTTTCGTTTGGTTTAAAAAGATACTTTCTGGCTCATAGTTGCGTCTTTATTGACATGGCACATTTGTATGATCGCCTTTAACTAAGATTTAAGAGTTCAATTTTTGTATGACAAACTCTTATTGATTGATTGTTGTTGTTGTTGTAAACTCTTATTGATGCCTTTCTTTATGATAATGTATGTAAATGTTTGGCGAGGTGACTGTATTTCATTGATGATTACTGATGACTGAATTTTGATCGGTTGTTTGGACATCACTCAGATTCACCTATTTTTCCATTGTAGCGATGTTCTTGCATCTAAATGTTATTTATCTGAATAGTTTCTTATTTTGTTAGATGTCGAGTGTTATTATATTAGCATAACAGCAATAACATCCTTAAAAGAGATATTGAATTTTATATTTTTGTATTTTGAGCAGTATAATTAGCTAAGATCTTGAAAGCATGGACACTTCAAAGAATCATGCCCTGTAGATCCGTGTCGGACCACCCAACCGGACACTGGGGCACACAGCCTAGAGGCACCCGGGACACCGTGTCGGACACGCCACATGGCGTGTCCTAATAAAATAATATAAAAAAAAAATTAAAGTAACACCTTCTCTTGACCAACGTCAGAAGGATCTACTTCAGGATTCCACCTTTATGCCGCACACACTTCTCATAGAGATCACCATCTCTAAGGGCTGATTTGGTTGAAATGTTCATAATTTGCTAAAACCACAATACACATTAATTATACAATTATATTAAGATTCCTTTAACCTATTTTCATAAAATCTACACCGCACATTATACGAATAATTAAGAATTGAAACGATAATTTCAAGGAGTTTTCACGGCTATAAATTTTTCTTCTCTCTTCCCAATCTTTTTACGTAATAATCTCGTATTTTCACTACAGTGGTAGAATAATGTTCATCACTTTAACAATACTATGATTAATATAAATCAGGTCTGAGATACACATAACTTTTTTTTTTTGCATAATACACACGTTACAAGCATTGGATAAAAAAAACATAATTTCAAAGTACATAAATATTTGTAAAATTTGTAGGTTTGCTATCTGAAGGAGTCATTTCAGGTTTAGTTGCTAAAACGTCATAATTTATTGATTTCATAAACATTGGCATTTTATCAGGTAGCCGCTTTATACCGGTGAAGGTCAGGATTAATATTAACTAGTTTCGGTTTAGCTATAATGCGCGAAGTTAAATTTCTAAAATATTCTTCTTTCTTTTTTGTTGCCCCTTTACTCACTGGCCCTACATGGAGCACTATAGAAGCTTACAAACCGGGTTAGTGTATACTAAAAATTCGCACTAATTTATGTTAACTCTAATAACTCGCGATATTAGTTTATAAAGTTTCTACTATGCTGGTTGCGTTAGGTCGAGCTACTTTATTCTTCTTTCAGTCTTCAACACTGATAGCTTCTCTATTCTTTCACTCCTTACATCAGGTTAGAGTGCATGTCACACAATGGTAGACAATATGGTGCTCTGAATAAGGAAGGCCACAAAATTTATTATTCCTCTGTACTTCAACCAAATGTTTTGTAATCTTACTAGTATGGTGTAGTATTCAATCTTTTTAAGATACAGACCAAGAATCCTGTTAGGCATGCTGGCGAGTTGTGCTCATCATCAGGTTAAATTCACTAAACCTTAATTAGTTCTCATCTTTGATCTCTTATTTGATACTGTCCAGCATTAGCTAACAATTGTATATTGTGATACGCATTTACCTTTGTTTACTTTCTTTGGCATTGGCTGCGAGATGGACACAGGCGTTGTTTCATAGAGGCGAAACACTAAAAGCATACACCAAAAATCTTAATGGAGTTGAAAGTATCGGGTGGAAATGGCATTGGACGACCTTAAGTTGGAGTAATCGTTAGTATACTATAAATCTCTGTAATGACTACCAAAAGCACATATTGAATCAGGAGCACGTACTCTAAGAACTGAGAGAAGATCTTGTCAAATTAATTCTATATAATATGAGTCAACTCTACTCATAACTCGCAAAATACTCACATTACGTGCTCACGCCAATTATCTCTGATGATCCTAAATTTTTAGTACACGTAAGCAATTCAGCAAAAAAACAATTACAATAACCAAAAGATAAATAGAATTTATCAAACACTTGAGTTTTTAGAATTTGACCATCGCACATCCAAACCCCATCATAAATACAAGCACATATTTATAAACTTTAAAATTCTCACACATGAATATACATCATAAGAACAACCAAGACACATATTCCTACATACTAAAATTAATCTACCTGATCATCGAAACACGGCAGAGGACTAATATCGCAATTTGCAATATTGCATAGAAAATTTGTCTCTATCATATGTGAAGCATATATCATAACACACATTGAATTATTACGAACAAACATGGGATATTACTATATATGTAGGAAACAGGAAAACCGGAGCGCGATCATCGCACTCACTATAAATAAGGCACATCTTATTAAAACCCGAGGATCAAAATGCTTATTTAAGTCAACCACAATGTGTGCAATAATCAGATCTACCGAAAGTTCGGCCCTATACCCAGCCTCAAGCCCCCTGCTCTGTGGACAACTCAAGACGATACCCAAAGAATTAGAGTCCCAGAACTAAGCACGCAAGCACAACATGCACCCAGGAATACTTTGACCAGTGGAAGAACGCCGGACACGCAGCCGAAAAGCCTGCACCCCGCACCCCATCAAGCCCTATCCCACAATAAAACTCTACAAAAAAAAATCATGACATAACGCCAAAGGTCACCCGACGCACTCGCACAATCCCCGATATGAACCAACTGTCCGTTATCTCTAGTCCGTTCCTAAGTAGAAACGAAGGCCTACTACACAAAACACACCAAAAGCAACAGCCAACCACATGCTTACGTCACTACCCGATCAGTTGCGAGAAACGCCGACGCAGCCACCTGTCCGCAATGCCGGCGAGAAATCCTTGGCCACCTGCCCGGATTTACGTAACTTCAAACTCTAGGACTTCGGAGTATGAAATTCGCCTCACCACACTGAATTACACTACAATCCGAGGAGAGCGACGACACCTTTAATACACGCTCACATAACCATCATGTATCGGCCAATACATTATAGGGTAGAATAAGGTACGGAAGTCTTAGTATTGCTGGGCAGGTGGAACGAGGCGATACTTCGGACTGCGATGGCTGGCAGGAAGAATTGACGACAGGAGTTCGAAGACACTGAGCCCCATTTACAAACGATGACCGATAAACGCTGCCCAGTTATGTAATTACCTCCGCAGAGAGAATGGGATAACCCCGTCCAGGACACGCGGACGACCGAGCTGAACCGCTACTGAAACAGCTGCCAAAAGACAATACATACGACGAACGATTAACCGCCCGAAGAAGACTCTCTGACGCGACAACAGTAAGAGCCAAGGACGGAAATTGGCCAATGCGCAGATTTCCGGAAGACTTACAATATTGGTTCTCCGCCAATAGCATTATCGCCGCTTCCTAACCCTTAGATATCAGACAAGTCCAAGTACGGAATCACCGCTGAGCCAAGCCTCCTTATACGGAGGGAAACTGCAAATGAGAATATAGGTACAATTGGAAAATGTACAGGTAATTCTAATTTATAGCACGATGCGTAAAGTCCATTTTCACAGTACTATTGTGACTCATCCACTTTCTAGTACGGGAGATATCGGGCGACCAAATATATGTTTGGACGTTCGATAATATAATTAGGTTGATGGTGCGATAATATTGAGAGGACGCAAACTATTTCTATTCCACTATATCCTCAGAATAACTATTCGACCTCTCAATATATACGCCACAATTGTATACAGTTGTGGAAATATTAGACTTCAACTTGGTATTGGTAAATCGCGCGGCAGTTCAGAGTCTGATCAATCCATACCGTCCTAATTTGTTAGTTTGGCCATTATCTAATCTCTTGATGCTTCCACTATTTCATGAATAAAATAACATAATTGAATCTTCGTCGAGATTTTTGAATTCTATTTTATATCATTACACACATCCACAATCTCCACTCAAATTATTACAGATTATCTTATTAAATTTGAGTTATCATAATATTAGAACGAGACCCACCCATTTGGGTTGCCTAAAATAATCTTAAACAGGACTTGGGCGAAACCTTCATGAACTGGTCTTGATTGCCAAAATATCTCGGCTTTTCTACCATATATGTGAGAGATGGTTTTAATTATGTAATGCATTCATACCACCGACATATTGAAAACATATTTGTTTCCCTGACCTTCAACTGAATATTGAACGCCCAATACAAAAACTCGAATAAATATAAGAGAAATAACTATGATGTAACAAATATCACTCCACATATA
Organism: Apostasia shenzhenica; assembly: GCA_002786265.1. Taxonomy (NCBI): domain Eukaryota; kingdom Viridiplantae; phylum Streptophyta; class Magnoliopsida; order Asparagales; family Orchidaceae; genus Apostasia; species Apostasia shenzhenica. The sequence goes on along the minus strand of KZ451942.1, from coordinate 1,002,363 downwards.
AGATATATCACCACAAACGACCCATCCCTTCCTACATAACTACATTACGCCTCCAACGGTCGTAGATTATAATCGCAGCTCGTTGAACCGCCTAGTGATCCTGGCTCTGCATATTTCTCCACCGGCTTCACAATCCGAGAAACAAATTTCAGACCTCCTGTTCGAAGACTTCTCTGAGCATTGGAGTATCCTTCTCAGCCAAGCATCTAGGACTCAAAACATGTGCTACGCACAATCAGAGATAGAGCCAACGAACCACAAAAACCAACAATAGATTCACCTTTGTAATGATCACCGATCGCATGATTTAATCAAGATGAATTTAGAATCTTCTCTATGAGCATTTATACTTCAAGTGCTTACACCTGTGTAGATTATAAATCCAATCAGATTAGTACCAAAGAACAACCAGTCCACTTTGAGTATTATATGATTCTTAGACTAAAAATTCGGTATGCATTCAACCGATATCCTTTGAAATGTGTTAAAACGTACTAGAGATGGCAATCATCGGCTCAGGAGGGAGTTAGAGTACCACTCAATAACTTCGAGACTGTCCTTTGGGTTGAATAGAAGAAGTACACACATCAGGATATGTCACTTAACAAACCGCAGAAATCAGTAGGAAGATGTAGAGTGAGAACTGAGGAGCTCAATCGCATACCGGGCACCAAGAACAATCGATAGGAACCACGCAACTCGGAGTATCAGCCATACGAAGTGCTCATCGAATATAGCGTAGAATAAGATTTGATATAATTAATTATTAAATGTTGAGATTTATACATACAACAATGCTAATGTTCAGCATGGCAGTGTCAGAACGCTTCATTATGCACCTCATAGAGAGACTCTAGATCCATCATCCTGAGAATTACTCGATAGTGATATACCATAATTCTTTTGCCAAAAGTATATTATAGGTTATTATTAGACTTCCCATCGAGGAAAAAATGTTCTACTTCATCTAAATTTGCATGGCAACCCACACCTTAACTCAAATTTTCTACATACTTTAAATTTTCAATGACATTTGTATTGATGTCGAGAGGTGTTTGTCATATTCTCTTTGTAATAACTTTTAAAGAGTTAACTCCATCTATTATTTAAATAACTTATCGTCTCTTAAAGTCTCCTCTCTGATTAGCACAAGTAATTTGGAAAATTATTTGCATGATTGTGGGAATTGTCGCCGACTTACCTCAAGATGAATGCAAACCTCAAAACTCACGCCTCCTAATATGATATAATGTAACTCCTGTCACGTGCATTAATTCCCACGCGAGCGTCCTGATGAATGCGAGATAATCATAAAGTCTCTGCTGCTGACTTTATTTCTGGTCTATTCTTCCAAACACTATTAGCACAAAGATTACTCTGCCATGAGAGGAACCACACTTTCTGTATACTTTTCAGACAGTAACCACATCTAAGGCATTCAGTGGAAATACAGCTGTTCGCACTGCTATATTTATCTTGCTCACACACTTCTAGTGAGTCAAACAGTACTTCGAATCTCACAAGAGATCCTCTTTGCTCTGCCGCACTAGTGTGTGGCATCGCATGTTATTTACTGATCTAGCCACTATTTAATTTTTCCAAAGTAGGCTCACTTCAAGTCTTGCCCATTGGTTGAATCTCAAGTTTTCACGACTTCATTGCTGGTCATCTTTCAATAGTCGTCGCAATTGTGTCACGAGTGTTGGGGGCGTATGCTGGGGCAAAATTATCCGGGAATTCGGATGTGCGCGTTGGATTTTGCCATCAGACATGGAATGGGTGGCTACGTCTCCTTGATCAGTCTACTAAGACATAACCGCGCAGAATAGGATTTTATAGGTAACGCTCACCTTTCATTTGTTTTGGGGTATTCATATTTGTGTTCATAATTGGATTTTTTTGGAGACAGAGAACCAGTGTACTATTATTATAGGTTAAATTTGATAGTCGTCGACAAAATTTTAAAACACTGGGACAACAATTTCAAGGAATTTACTCATATTAGTTTCTCTCTCCCCCGCTAATCTTTAACGGGTAATTTTCAAAAAATAACAATTACAACAAAAGAACAGGCAACATACTTTACAACTTTACAGAGGCATAATACAAAAACCAGTAATTCAAAGAAAAACATATAGCAACTTACAGGTAAGTCCAGATGGTCTAATTGACTAAATTACATGCATGTATTCACCGAAAGAAGACATGTCGTGAGAAATTGTTAATTATTTTCATGTCGACGTAATATGTTCCCAACTGAATAGTAGCACACTGCACACCACACTGCCTCTGGGCCTCACAGAGATCATACAGGTGCCATAGTTCAAACAAGAACTGCTACGCAGACTTTAGTGATAAACATGGATGATAGAGTGCTGATGTTTCTGCTCATACGACTTTCAAATTCGCACGTATGACTATATAGAGCAGCACAATTACACGTACTAGAGACTAACAAAACATTTCATATACAGCAAGGACATACCCAGCCTAACTATACTACCACCAAAGTAATAACTTGCAGTTTAATATACATC
>KZ451942.1:988158-999816 GCA_002786265.1 Apostasia shenzhenica | reverse complement strand
TGAATCTAATTAACCCAAATTAATCAAATTAATTATAGAACACCAAAGTGGGCATTCCCACCGACATAAAACATATTGTTTGACTCAATAAATGACCCAATAAAATGTGCAAAAATAAAGATAACTATGTACAAAATAAAATTGTTATAATCTACGCTCAAGGTCGTAGATTATAACGCAGTCGTTGACGCTAGTGATCTGGCTCTGCATCAATTTACAAGTTGTTTATACTTAAAAATTTAAGTTTGTATCATGTTTTATATATTTTTTAAAGTATAAATTGTTAATTTTATTATTGTATTTGGCGAGTCATGCCGTGTCCGTGTCCTATATTTTGGAAAATCACCGTGTCGCCGTGTCGTGTCGTGTCGTATCCCGTGTCCTCGTGTCGTGTCCGTGCTTCATAGGCTAAGATTATTCCACTTTTTTTAAAAAAAAATAGCAATGTCATCAAAGCCTTAATCCCAAATAGCAACAACATCATCAAAGCCTTAAAGCCAAATTATTTTTTCGTTGTAGTGATGCTCTTCATTCAGCTCTATATAAGGCAATGCTTCTGTGAGTGCAACCTATTCAAAGTGATTTTTCTTCTTGATTTAGCTTCTCCATTGTTATTAGCATAACCAATTACTTTATTCTTATAGGAAAAAATGCTAAAGTTGGTGTTGCATCAATTGAGGATAAACTTAGAGAAAGTCAGCTTAGATGGTTTGGACATTTAAATCGTAGACTGATTGAAGCTCCAATTAGAAAAATTGAGTTATTGGATTTTGCCCATGTACAAAGAAGAAGAGGGAGACCAAAGAAGACATGGCAAGAAACAATAAAGAGTGATCTTAGTTAATTAGACTTAGATAAAAATTTGGTAACTGATAGAGCGTAATGGAAACAAAGGATTCATGTGGCCGACCCCACCTAGTGGGATTAAGGCTTGGTTGTTGTTGTTGTAGGAAAAAATGCTAAAGCAAAATAACTGATTCTTTTAATGAATACGTTTCTCCAATTCTGGTAGAATCATTATCGCCTGAAACAAGACAAAAGAAGCATTTAGATAATGGTTTTTCAGATGAAGCTTACATTTTTTTGTTTGAAGTCGTGGTCGAACTTATGGCTATCGGAGGTCACCCCGCCCATCCCGCTCTCCTCAGTGCTCTCGCTCTAGGTCTCCACCGCGCCATTCTTCAAGGTACTCCCACTCTCCACGCTATGCTCGATCCCGCTCTCGAAGTGCAAGTTACCACTCCCCCTCCCCGAAGCGTAGCGGTCAGGAGCATTCCAGGTATGTTTGTACACGCCATAATAAACATGTCTAATTTCTTATTAACCATCAAAACTATAAAATTTCAATTGTACATTCTCAAAACGTTCAGATATTACGTTTTACACATTACTATTGTCAACTGTAACAATTGTTTTTGTAATAAGAATAATTGTATGTATTTTTTTTTTATTGATTTGAAAATTTTGCAGGTAATCATATGCTTAACTTGAATACCCACATCCTGTAATGGTGCAAGTTGCTGAGTATTCTTTTTGGTTTAAGAAAAAATTGATAACAGACGTGCAAAAATTTACTTTAACAAGTAGTAGTTAATTTTGGATGAGGATATTTTTTTTATTATCCTATGATATGAAATAAAATTAGTTGTTTTGTTTGAAGATGTAAGAGATGTGATATTAGTTAATTATTATTTTAGTATATGTAGGATGTATTATAGAGTTATTTTTTTATTTTAAAATATGTATGATATAAAATATAATTAAAGTTTAATATTAAAATTTATAATGTGATATGTGAAGTTAAATCTAATTAAACAAAAACCAATCTAGGTCATATTAATTGTAATTATGTGAAAAAGTGGTTTTATTATTTGGCATGTTTGTAGAACTTAGCACTCAGTTGACATTGATTTTTTCAATCATGATTGTTTCTTTGTGACTTTTTCTTTGCAGATCTGTCTCACCTGGAGATAGGAGGAATGATCAAGAAAGATCCTACTCTCAATCTCCTTATGCTGCTGGGTCGAGGAGCAAGAGCCCGATCTTGGACGATGATTATGCACGAAAGGATTCTCGTAAGGGCAGGTCTCGTTCTTAAGTCATTGATCTAAGCTAGTCATTCGTAAAGCAAACGAGAGATTTTGCTGTAAGATCTAGTAGCCGTGTTTCATTTTTATCGAATCATGCAGAAACTAAAAGAAATGTGTGTGGGTTTTTTATGTTTGAATTGTGATGCTTGAACTTTCTGTGCATATTGCTTCCTCCATATTTCTTCCTCTGTGGTTTTATTTCTAATTTTCTATTCTACCTAGGGTGATAGTTTCATTCTTATGTATTATTCTCTTGGTTGAAAGTCATTCTCTTCTGTGGTGTCAACATTTTTCAGAGTACTCTGATTTTTTTAGGGGGTAAGATCATAAGATTTGGTTGGACATTATATTTTAAGGGATAATTAATTGCATATCACATCACTGTAAACTTGTCGTATTTGAGAAGCTATATTCCACCCGCCACGAGGTATATGAAAATTATCTTCATGCCGCAACCCCAATGTGTAGTGTAAAAAAATGTGCACGGTGTAATGGATGTGTAATATATAAAATGATAAGTTTATTGTGACATGTAAGTAATTAATTTATGTTTAAGGCTTTGCTATTGCATTACTCAAGTTGAATTGTTTATTGATTGATTATGATGTGGATGTTCGATATTGGTGGCTTGTTCATGCTGAGTACAAGGTTTAAAGCTCAGTGTCAGTCAGAAGTGTTTTTTTTTTTAGGGATTTTTATCTGTATGACACAAAAAATTTCAATATTTACTTATTAGACACCCTAAAGTTAAATATTACATGACACACACTTATTTATTTTAATTTTACAACCAACACACTCTAGTTAAAAAATTCTTACATTTTATTTAAGTAAATCATACTTAAGTTATGTTTTAACTTAAATAAGATTCATAGGAATAAAATCTAACGCCTTTGTATCTTAAATTAAATCTAATCGTTAAGATGAGCATCTAACGATTAGATTTAAAATATTCTATATAAAAAATAGATTTAAATAATTTTTAACATGTAAGATTTAAAGAAGAATATTTGACATTTTTAAAAATCTTGATGTTCCGTGTAATATTTTTTGTGGACGTCAATGGTATATTTTGAGATTTGTGAATCTTTGTATTCAAGTAGGCAAATCTCAAGGTTTAAATGGAATTATCTTTTAAATTTTATAAATAATGTGATATATTAGATTAAAATTAATTATATTAACTTTAAATTGGATAAATAAATAGAATCACAATCTGATTTCAACACATTGTTAGAAGTGATAAACTTAAAAGTTATGTATAAAAGAACTCCAAGATTATTATAAAATTTATATCAAACTGTCCTTTTTTTTTCAAATTTAATGTAGCTGAGGATAATTTGATGAAAATTTTAAAATTTTTTAATTGAATTTGTATTTACTTAAAAATAAGATATTTGAAAATCGTCTTTTCACCCAATTCTGTTGCTCAAATTACTTCATCGTGGACCCCAACAAAAAAAGTTTATTCTATGGCTCAAATTACTGGTCACTATTTGAGTCCTCAATTAAAAGGTCTGTTTAGAACGAATCCCAGGTTAGTCCACTGGGGAGTAAATTAGGTCCAGTGAATCAACGGTCAGATGTCGCCTAAACTTGCAATCGGATGGCTAGGAATGTCTTTTCCCACTTACGTTAAATTGAAGCATTAGCGAATATTTGGAGTTCGCGGAGGAAAAGGAAGCGAAGATATTTTGTCGTCGGCAAAATCCTTTTTTTTAAGGGTTTCTCCTCCTGGCAACGGCGGTGCGCGCTCTCTCTCTTTCTCTCTCCTCCCCATTCCGGAGGCGTCGACGTTAGGGTTTCTGAGTAGTGCTACCTCGTCGTTCTCTTCTGTTCTAGGGTAAGGTGCTCATCCCATTGGTTCTAGTGGGTTGCTTTCTGTTGTCGAGGGGTTTAGGTTGAATTCTTTTTTTTTGGTCTGTTGATCGGCTGTCGGCGTGTTCTGATTGTCTACGATTTGGGCTGTTTGTTGACGATTTTTCTGGGTTTTTCAGAGAGTTATAGATCAGATTTGGTCTTGGACTCTTTTTCTCGATTTGTTCGCCGTTCTTCATTCGAATTATGCGAACATCATGGGCTAATTCCGTCGCGAACGCCGAGACCTCGGCGCCCGCGGCCTCTGGAAGCAGCAAGACAGCCTCCTCCGCTACCAGTATCGCGGGTTCTCGTCCTGCGCGATCTTCGTACGTTCCTCCTCATCTCCGCAACTGCCCTCCTTCGGATCCACCTGCACCTTCTTCAGCTGACGGCCCGTCGGCTGCTATTCGGTCCTCGGCTTTTCCCGGGCCATCTGGGGGTAACCGCTGGGGAAGCCGAGTCGGTGGTGGTGGCGGTGGCGGAGATGCTGGCCGCTCGAGCTTGGCTGGTGGGCGTCTTGGTGGGGGTGGATGGAACTCTAGGACTGGTGGTTGGGACAGGGGGAGGGAGCGGGAGGTTAACCCCTTTACAAACGACGAGGAGGCCACGGAGGCTGATTTCAGCGATCAGCAGAACATAATTTTTTTTATTGAAGTTTATGTATTGAGAATGAACAATAAAATTTTTTTAATAAAATAATTGGAGGTCATTTTGACCATGATCATAGTCAAAATGGTCTCCAATCAAACAGGGCTTTAGATAACATGATACAACATAAAGATAACATCGAATCAAACGCCTCTAAATAATTTACTTCACAAAGTTATTGTCATGAAACAACAAGATGTTTTTAAGGTGTAGTTTATAATTAAAGGTATGCGGCACCTTCTCAGTTTTTCTTTTTATAACTTGTGAATAGTTTAGTAATTGAAGAATTTAATTTAATAAAGATTAAGTAGTAGAACATTAACTGCAGTTTATATTTTCAACGCTTATGTTATAGACTGAAAAGAGAGAATGTGTGTGTGGATGTGCATGCTCACAAACGTCCCAATGCTGGCTTGTGTCACAATCGGGTGCTCGCCATGACCAGCATTTGTAGGACTGTGCCTTGAGGTAAACTCAGAGTTTGCGTGTAGGTGTTTTGTGTTATCTATGATGTATGTTTTATTGTGAGTTGTTTGATGTTTATTTGGATTGAAGCTAATGATAATAGTATGTGGCTGGTATCTTTTTTTTTTTTTTAATTTGGTATGTAGATGAACTTAGAGTAGCTGCTACCCAGTATTATTTTTGTTTCCATCAAAGTTTTATATATGGATTGGGATAAGTCTGTTGATTTGATGACCAAGTAGTTCTTGCAGAATGTAATGCATATCAAGCCAGGAGGGATTTTGTATTGTTGGATTTGGGTGATAAATTATTGGTATCTTTAGCATGTTTGTCCTCATTTATTTCTTTGGATTTTTTTTGTAAGCAAGAGGCTTGAGCAAGTTATGGCTAACATGCAGGCACTTGTTTTTGGATGGTGCTTCGCTATGACCTCTGAACTCATGGGTCCTCTTTTAGCTTTTATTGGAATCAGGTTTTAAGTTGTTGATGTTTCATGGCATGGTACTGATGTAAGGGGATGTTTGCGTCCAGATCTTAGTTGAGTGGACCTTAAGTTTGGTTAGAGTCAAGTTAACTTTAATTTTTACTTTGTCTTTGTGATTTTTTGTTTGGCTTTATGATACAGTTCCGTTTACATTTTTTCTGGTGATGATGTATAAACCCATCGTGTCTTTAGGTTTTACAAAGCTAAAGGTATTTTAATTTACCTATGAAGTATTTGCCAATTCTGTAGTAATTGGCTGTGGGTATAGTTGATTCATACTAGTATTGGCCTCATTTCATAATGGGGCGGGTTACAGGTCGCGGGTAAAATTTGAGTATCCATACCCGTCCTATTAGGGGCCGGTCGGGGCGGTTTAATCGAGTACAGGTACAAATTGTCATCCCTATCTTTTTCATTTTGGCTTTAACTCAAAAGATCGTCTTAGATGACAAATTGAAAAGAAACTGTTGCAGTTAGTTGCTGCTTGAAATTATCTGTGGTTGAAATTATGAGAGAATTTGAAAGATCCAGTATAATTTGAAATGCTATTTTTTTTATGAAATTTAATTTAAATTGTTATTATATCTCGTTTGAGTTTTATGGAGAATGTGGGATTAGAACTCAGAAGGGTAGAGAAATTCATGTAGGTTATTCAAATTTACTTGTTTTGATATTTTGCTGTTATTATTTTAAATTTAAATTGTGAGATGTCATATAAGGAATTATTTGGATGAATGTTATGTTTAATATTATATTATATTATTTTAAAAAATAATTAATTAATTTGATAATGTGTGGCTAATTTTGTAAAGAAATTAAAATATGTTATACAATATAGCATAATATTATAGTATTAAACTAAATATCTTTGATAAGTATGGAATTGTAGCTCTTTACAATTGATTATCTACTTGTTTCAAGCAATTTGATGATTAATTTTATTATCGTAAATGCAAATTTTCTTTTTATTATTGACGATATTAGTGGTGGATAGTCTTGATGTGATCAATAATGTAGTCCGTATAATTCACATTATTAATGCTTCCATTTTTATTAATGAACTCGATATTGAGATCTTTCCTTTTTTCACGTTACACTAAGCGTCCTTTATTTAAAAAAATCTCCAATCCTACCATGACTGAAGTGCCAATATCATGATCGAACTCATTAATCGAATTCACCATTGCTACCTGGCCCAAATGAAAATTCGTCTCCAATATGGAAATCCTCGAGCTTACTATCTGTGTCCCTTTGTTCAGATGAGGTATACTTTTTTTAATCCTTAATTTGAAGGTGTTTATCACTTTTAAAAAAAAATATTAACATTATTTAATCACGCTGCATGATTGGCGAGCAAATTATTAATATGGATCATTCACCGCACGTAATAATTTTTCCGGTGTTAGGATCCTCACATAAGGTATTTTTGAAATTATGAACTTAGTTGATATTATTTTCTAAATTTAAGAATCTAGATGGTATTTACTTATTATTTTTTACTGTCAATTGTTAATTTTAATTTTTTCTATAAATTTTGTTTTATAAATTATAAATTTTAATTGGGCGGGCTTGGCAGCTAGGACTTGAGCCTGATACATGGGGCCGGGCCAGGCTTGAAGCCTTAAAACAATCAAGGCCGAATGAGCTCGGCTCATGCTGGGCCCGGCCCGTTAATTTATTAAAGTGCTGCGGTTGTGGAGAGTGGAAACCCTAACTCATCTTTGGCGTGCGACTGTCAACCGGAGCTCTCCGACGACCCTACAAGGCAAGTTTCTTCCGATCTTCCTGATTCATCTTCCTCTTTTGCTCTCTCTTTTCTCTTCTCTTCTATCTCGCTACCACGAATTCCCATTGTGTTTCTTGTGTGTATATTTTATAACTTAGCTGCTCGTTTTTTCATTTGCGTTCTGATGGACTTGGGATCCTATTAATTATTTTTTAATTCAGCCTTTTTTTACGGCTGAGTTGCTAATGGAAATATTGTTATGCTTTTTTATTTACTTAATTAATTATGACATCAATTAAACAATGAAAATGAATAATGTTGATATCAGGATCAATATTGATGAAACACTTCAATGTCCTCTAAAAAATGATGGAAATATTCTTCAAAGTTATATGGTATTTTCTTTTATTCTTGATCAATTGTTTGTGCAAATTTCATATTTCTCTAAAGAATTTATTTTGATGAGAAATAATTCATGTGCATATGTAAGTTCAGCTTTCAAATTAAAAAAAAATGAAATTAATAATTTATTTCTGTATTTTAATAATTGCATTTTCAGCTAAACATGGTATCTCTTTATGTACTACTCAGTTGTTGAGTTAGTGTAGCAGGAGAATTTGATCTTGATGTCCTCCGGTAGCCTTCCATTCTCCGCTGGTATTGGTGGTAAAAATGGCAGCGATAGCATTGGGAGGCCATGGTTGTCTGCCACTTCGTTATCCTCGTCTAGTAAGCGGATTCAAAAGGAAATGATGGAGCTTCACGCTGATCCACCGCCCGATTGTTTTGCTGGCCCCAAAGGCGACAATCTTTACCACTGGATCTCAACAATTGTTGGCCCTCTTGGTATTCATATTTATAATTGTTTGTTACTCTACTGAACTAGATATTGGGTTTCATCATCCTTCTTTGTATGCTTGCTTGGTTTTGTGAATAGTTTCTTTAGTCTAATGTAGAAAATTGAACTTGGATCCTCCTCAATCCATTAAGGCAGTGGGTGGCACTTTTATTTTGAGAAAGTCATGGCGGAAGTTGGTCCATGCAAGAGATTGTGATGGTGATGGTGATGGTGATGGTGATGTATAGAAGACCAGATGCTGTATAGATGATTTCATTGGCTCAACTGTTGCAGGTGTGATTGAGAATCTGGAGTGCACGAGGGTTCAAGTGACCCTTTTCCCATTCCGTATAAGGCTTCTGCTTTCGGTTGCTGTTCCTTGAGGTCTAGGGATGTTGTGCTCTATTTGCCAGTGTTTGCTGCTGTAAAAAATGCAATTCACCAGAAAGTAACATGAAGGGCGGGCTTTATTGCCAATTTTATGCCCATTCTTGTTGACTTAGCTAAGACAATTGATGTTGAGTTCTTTGAGGAATTTGTCTTCTAGTTTGAGGAAGCCATTGGCTGCATATTGTGTTTGATGATCCCTTTAGAGCTTGTTAGCTAATAATCTCGATGTGGTGGATTCTATTTGTTTGATCTTAATGCTGACATATTTGGTCATAGTTGCTGGTCAATTGCATTGTCTTGGATCTTTGACTTGCCTCCCCAATCTTTTAGCTATCCATGATGTTCCAATTTTTCCCCACTTCCTTTTGAGTATTGGAAGTTGGAAAACTAGCCAGGATTACATCTGTTGCTAGGGAAATCTTGTGGAAAGGTTTGTTCACATCAAAGCATAAGTGAGTGTTTTGCTTAGGTCTGTTTCATATTTGATTTGAGTAAGCTTCTTTCATTTAGAGTATTGGAGCTAATTCGTTCTTTCATAAGTTTTGTATAAGGTGTCACTTATTGTTTTAGCTATGTGAAGGTTGGTTATTAGGCTACTTTCTCGCATCCTTTTGAATCTTCAAATGCAGTTACCACCCTTACGGACATGTGAACTGGTGTGTGTTCTCTTTTGATTGAAGTTGGTGTTGTTTCAAAGGGAAGGCCTATCAAACTTCACTCTGATTTTATCTAGTTTTGAATCCTTTTCTCTTGCAGATGGAGCTTCAAGGAAGAGTGTTGAGAATTGCAAGTGATATTTGTTAGCTTATCCTCTCTGGGGTGTTCTTCCTATAGGCATACTCGTGAGGTCATGGTCTAGAGTTGATCTAGGTGTGGTCTTGGAAGACCCTAGGTATAGTGCTCAGATTGTTGTGGAAAAAAAGGGAGAAAGCTAAAAGGAAGCTCTTCAATGTTCAGATTACCTTGACTAAGGTGGAGGCTCTATCTTATGATGTTAAAATAGGGCTCAAAATTGAGGACCCTTGCTAGCAACCTACTCTGTGGTTTTACTTTTGTTAGTAATAATGGCCAAAGCGTGCAATGATCTAACTCTATAGTGGCACCTAAGGATTAATTCTTGTTAGTTGAAGAACTCTTCTCTGAGGGTAGGACGATGGAGGACTCCTTAGTCTATTACTCGCAACGTCTATTAGCAAACACTAGTGGACTTAATATTGAGGGTGGTTTTGCTTTTTTCTAGTATTCAAAATCCTTGTTGCATGAGCAAAAGGGTATTAATAGCAAATAGCTAGAACTCCAATGGTAACGGTGTTGAAGTTAGAAGTTCCATATGCACCCTATAGGGTGGGTTTGCTTGGGAACCCGTGTCCAAGCTTTCGCGAGACACACTTTGAAGAGTTGGGCTTGATATTCCAACCATTCTAAGCTCTATTCAAAAATGAATTTTGTTTATTTTAAGAATTGTAGAGGACCATAGTTGATTCAAAAGCATAGTGCCTCTAACTTAGGAAACTAATTCATGGGCATTATCACCTTGTTTTTTTCTTCTTGATACTCGCCTCCCACTGTTCACGCATGTAGATGCTAACTCGATTGGTGGGTAGGAGGTGGAACCTTGTTCTATCCCCTTCTGCTGCGTATTTGGTGTGGTATTACTCTTCTTTTTAGCGAGATTTAATTGAGAGGAACATCTTCACTCTGGATTGGTAGATTATTCTCTCTTTTTAAACTAGTTCATGAGGTTCTTTTGTCCCTGTTGGAGTAGGAGGGTCCTTATTCTTTCGGTTCCTAGAGCAATGGGTGAAGTGGATTATGAGTTGTATTATCAAGGCTCTCCCTTCTATTTGATTAACAATGTGGGAATTAGGTAAGGTTGTTCAGCTCTCTCTCCTCCCTCCCCCTCCATGTTCCTTATTGGTTCATGAGGATCTTGCTGCTAAGGTTCTTTCTCTTTTGATTAGGAGAGAAATTTTCGGATGGTATGTCTCATGGATTTTAGCTCATTGTCAGTATTTTGGTGAGATGTCACATCTCTTTTTTTGTTGATTGTTGTATCTTTTGTTTGCTAAGGATTGTTAGGATTCAACTTCTTGGTAGAAGTTGCTTTTTATTATGCTGCACCTTTGGCAAAGTCATTAACCAATCTATCTTTATTGTCCTTGTTTATTTGTTGCATTCCTTTTGATTCCTATGGCTAGGAAGGCTCATATTGTGCATAATTTCTTAGAATAGTTGATAGTGAATTTTGTAACTCTTACAGACTATAGCGGGGCTACTTTATACTATTAAGAAGGCTTAATTCTAGAAGATTTGCTGCTCGTCTCTTTAGATGAGTTTGCTTGTTTAAATTAGTTTGGATCCTTAGTAAAGTTATGGATGACTTAGAGAAGATGTTGTGGCAGTCTCTTTAGCCGGGCAAATGCTATCAAAGGGTACTTTAGAGGTGTGTATTCGTTCGGTTTTGGTCAGTTTGGTCTAACCAAATTGAAAAAAAAAAAGTTCGGATTCGATTTAGAAATTTAGTAACCAAACAACCAAATAGGACTAATAACCGAAAATCAAATCAACGCAATAAGACTTATAACGCGAAACCAAACTAACCAAATAAACTTCGGTTGGTTCGATTTGGTTTAGTTAAAATCATAATTCCTTCCTTTATTTAATTAGTTATTTTCAAAAACTCAAAAATCGTTTAAAACAATATATAATATGATATTACAAGATTTTATAACTACAAAGGCTAAGAAAATAACAAAAAATGAATGTCATAATTTAATAATTAATAAAATATTATTACATAATTTCAATAATATTATTTTTTTCGCTGTTTCATAATCCAAAAACAATTATTACAGATGATTTGTGACATTTTCGTTTAATATAAGTCAGTTCGGTTTATTAGAAATAATTTCAATTAAAAAAAGAAATTTAATTACGAGACCATTGTACCAGAACCATGATAGTGTGTTAAACCAAAACAAAATCGAGGCTAAGAATTTATCGCATTTGTCGGATGTTCATTTTGGTTTGAAACGTCGAATTTAATGTCTATGCACGACTCCTTGGGCTACTTATCTATTCTTGTTCTTGTGGGATTGGCTATCCTGCAGGTCCAGTTGCCAAGGCAGTTTTGGGTCAATAGAAGTGCGGCTTTCTC
>KZ451942.1:780391-985243 GCA_002786265.1 Apostasia shenzhenica | reverse complement strand
AACAAACAAGATTTCTATATCAATTGGGTGTGGACTTGAACTCAATGACTTCCTAAGGTATTCTAGTGCTAAAGGTTCTCCATTTCTACTCTAATGCATCAGAATTAATCTTACATTATTTTTGTCTGAAAGAAACGCCAATAATGCAATAAGTCCTGATTACATTGGCCTCTTAATTTGATTGCTCCAATATGTCGAACAAATTGTCCTTATTTTTGGCAATTTCAATTTTATATAATTCGATGAAGCTTCCAGTTGAAACCTTTCAAGCTTACACAAAACAGTTTGATGTTCTCTAGGAATATAATTAATTTAAACTAGTTGTCAAACATTAAAAAAGATGACAAGAGAGTAACACCATCTCCTTGGTCAATCTTTGCAAGACACACTGACTTGGGCTAATACTAGCTCTCCTGACATTCCAGCAGCTCCATCTATATTGTTGGGTGCCACTATGATGGTGATAATTATGTTGTGCCATAGTTTTTGAACTTCCTTGTGACCCTTGAATTCTCTTTCATTGGTGTTTGTGCTCTTATGTGTAACCTTTAGTTGTTGGCTCTATAATTGTGGAGTAGATGTTGATAGTGCCTATCTATGGATATGCCTATGCAAGAAGTTATTTACTACTTGCAGGAGGGTTCTTGTTGTTCACTATGCACCAGACGCACTTTGTAATGAGCTGCCTCTCCACATTGGGGTTGCTTGCTTCTCTCGCATGAGATGCACTATTGCATTCTTGGATCAGTGATCATTCTTATGATGATTTTTTTGGGACGATTTGCATTGATCAGATTTTTCCTCATCCACTGTCTTTTAGCATGCCAGCCTCAGTTGACTGCATCATGGATTAAGACCTATGTATATGATTTCATCGCTTTTTTACCTTCATTGAGTCCTAGTGCGCACTTGGCTCCCAATATTTCTTATATGAAAATCTTGAACCCGCCCCCCCACCCTCCTCCCCAACTGAATGAATGTCTTTGATGGAACTTTTCGGACTTGTGGATGTTGCGCATTGGATTTGGTTTTGCATGATTATTAGGGTCATTTGCTTAATGGCGTCGCTTTGCTTCATGCAAGTGAATGTAATGGTCTCAAAATGGTGTAAGTGCTGATTAGCTTTTAAGTGTTTCATTTCAAGTCATGGTAATTTCATGAAATATGTGCTTGAAAACTTAAGCATATGCCAATAGTTTCTTGCACAATTTGCAGGACTAGAGCTAGTAATTAATAATGTAAGCGAATAACAAAGTATTCCTGATATATGTCCGCCTTCAATATATGCAAAAAATATGGATAAGTTTAACACATCATAGATCATTGCATCTGAGGTCATCCTATCAAATGAAATTAGAATTTTCCCAAAATTTGATCCTGTCTTGCCAGTATTTTGTGATGTATGCATATTTATTATCATGATTTAATTTCATTTGTTTTTAAATTCATGTAAGTGGCTATGTTAAAACTGGTAATGCCATGTAAAACCTGTTTAATGTTTGCTGCTTTGGTATATATTTTAGTCCCACATTCTATGCTAATGTTGGTTAATCGCCTTGAACTTGGACATCTATAAAAGGATTTAATAAGCATTAGGTTTTAAGCATTGCCTAGCTAAAAACATTTCAAGTTTTAAAATAGGGATCGAGCTCACCTTCACTGAAAATTTATTTTTTTGGCTTACATTGTTTCTTTTGTTACAGTAATTTAGAATATCTCATTTATTTTGCATCAATTTAAATTATATAATTTATACTCTATCAATTTATTTTATGCAATTTCATGATTCGAAAGCAAGTTTAATTTTAGGGCAAATTACACCCAGGTCCCTGAGTTTAACACTTAATAACGCACAAGTCCAAGTTTTTAAAATTATAACATCGGAGTCCCTGAGTTTTAATAAATTATCAAATGGATCCTTTTTTATTATTAAATTTTTTTAAAATTATAACATCGGAGTCCCTGAGTTTTAATAACGCAGGTCGAGCGGACGCCGACGGGTCGGCGCGGCCGCTGGTGGACATAGGAGGAGCGAGGGTTTAGGGATCGGGAGGAGAGAGAGAGGGGCAGGGGTAAAATGGTAATTCTAAATATTTTTTTCTCTGATGTCACAATAATCGATATATGATTATTTAGTTATTTTTGTTTTTGTATTTTAAATTTAATATAGTAATTGTTCAATCTCATTGTTTTTTTTAAAATATAAAACAATTAGTAGTTACATATTTTAAACTCATTTGTAGGAACGCCTTATGAAAGAGGAATATTTTTCCTTGACATTACATTTCCATGCGATTATCCTTTCAAACCTCCCAAGGTACATTTGCTATGGAACTTAATGTAAACTTTGTAATTATGATTGCCCTGCAATAGAGTATAATTTTTTAGTATTCTAATTTTCATTTTCTTTGTACTATAGTTGAACCTAGATAGACGATAACTGGGGGGTTTAGGAATGAATACTTTCATTTCTTGCTTTATTCACCATTTTTTATTTTAGTTATTTGTTGCTTTGTCCAACCATTGTATAACATCCCTATGCGTGGCTGCATATTTGTAACTAATTTTATATTTTTGCTCACGCAATCTGATGGGTATTGAGATAAACATTTATCACACTTAATGGGCTACTTTGTATATTATTCTCGTTACTATCTTGAATGTTTGTTGACCTCTCAAGTGTAATACTATTTGGCCATATTTGAAGGAAATTGTAGGATTTAAAAGGCATAGTTTGTGAAAGAAGATGAAAATGGGAAGTTGAAGAATTGGGGTAAAGGAAGTTGAAGAAGACGAAGAGAGAAGAGTGGGATAGGATGGGGCGGGGCGAGCTGGTTCCAACAGGAGAGAGAGGATGGATGGGGTTGGCAGGTTGGTTCCTACAGATTTGAAGAGAGGAAGGATGGTCAGGCCCAGCTGGAGAGAGGAACAGAGAAGTGAGAGAGAGCAAAAGAGATATCAGATAGAAACAGGGTTGGCATTTGTATTGCATAAAAATATTTTGGGTGCCAATTAGGTAAATTTGAAATTTGGATTCTATAAGTGAATATTAGAATTTTTTGGCTGCATGTACACAAACTCCCTGTATTTTATTGTTGTTTTAGTAGTTTGAATAAACTAAGTAGTTTACTTCCAAACTTCTTTCTTACATCATGTGCTTGTGAGTTGCGGTTTGTAGCAGTGTCATGGCATGTGGTGCCTATGCCTACTGACTTTGAAAGTACAGAATGAGTGCCAACATTTATATGTTACAATGTATAAGAAGAAAATGAGCTTTGTTGTTGAATACTGAAATTCTTTCGCAAATGATAGTTTATTGGTGTTGATGACCGGTTTATGAATTTAAAATCAACTATGGACTTGAATTCTTATTCCATGTGAAACATGGCTTGGCTAGATTGTTACTTTCCTCATCTATTAAATAACTTGGTGTTCAGCAACACCTAAACAACAAATAGCAACAACTTTAACGTTATCTTAATTTAGCGCCGACTACATTATTTTTTGTACTCCATCAGTACTAAAAGTAGTGCTTTTTGCGTGTCATTAATGTCATTGTGTGCGCACCTATACCTCAAATTTCTGTATTTAGTTCCAAAATTATTGATGTATAGAGTACTTCTACAGCTAAGTTTATAGGAATTGATCTCCTTTCTGCATTACAGGTGGTTTTTAAAACACGAATATATCACTGTAATGTTGATTCAATTGGCAATGTAAGTTTGGAGATGTTGGAGGATAGTTGGAGCCCCGCTTTGACAATTTCGAAGGTGCTGCTAGCTGTTAAATCAATTTTCACCAACCCTAATCCCTGTATGTGTGTTATAAATCCATCACAATTTAGTATTTTTTTCGAAAACTTTTAGAGAGATTTCTCTGCATGCGACATTGAACTTCTCCATTTGCATATTAATGATCAAATCAGAGTTTATATTGTGTACACTTGCCCTTCTTGGTGCGAGGACCAAAATGGTACTAGTTTAAAAAATAAAAATAATAATAAATAAATTTTTTTAGTCATTCTATACAAATTCTAATATAAAAAATATTTTTTTATTTCACATACTCAATAATTTTCAATAAAAATATCAACTTTATTTCACATCCTAGACCAAAATATTCGAATAAAGTATTTTGGTTTAGAATGTGAAATAAAGTTGATATTTTTATTAAAAAATATTGAGTAGTGAAGTAAAATAATATTTTTTATATTAGAATATGTGTAGAATGATTAAAAAAATGTATTTATTATTATTCTTATTATTATTATTTTTTAAATTAGTAATATTTTGGTCCTGATTTTGGTCCTCGCGCCAAATAGGGTCTAAGAGTATAGATATTATATTTGTCACACATCATCCACCTTGATAGTTGTGGTATTGTCTCATGAGGCCTTTGGGTTCAATGAAATTTAGATGATAATATTATTTAAATGTTAATGCTATTTAAATATGTTATCTATAAATTGGTATTTATTTTGCTCAATGACATTTTATTGGAAGATGATAATGCAGTTAACTTAGTTTTGTGTTATCCCAAGTTTCACTAACTACTGTATACTTCACCTCTTTCCATTACCATATTATTTAAATGTTACATAATTTTGAGTAACATTTATATGTCATTTTATAGTGTTATTTTTTTAATTTTTTTTTTTCAATGTTATTTGAACATTTCATTAAATCAAAGAATTTATTTCTCCAAATAATATGTTATCACAATAACTTTGAACTAAACTCCCCCTTAGTTATTTGTAGTTTGGGTTAGAATAGAAAAAGTCTAATCTTTCATCGTTCTCAAATATGTTTATGTTGTACATTAAATTTGATTGCAGTATTCAAATGAGGAAGAAACATGCTATTCTTTTTATGCCTTTTGTACGTGTTGTAAACTTTGTGATTGGATGGTATTATATGCAGAGAAGTTCACTGCAATGTATTTAAATTTCTCTGAAGTTTTCTATTTTTCTTATGCTACCTTGCTTCGGTTATAAATTGGTTATTACTGTATTTGCTAAGCAGATAACCCTGTTGTCTCAAAGATTGCACACTTATATTTGACGGATAGAGCCAAACATGATGAAATAGCTGCAGAGTTTACCATGCGCTTTGCTCGTTAAAACCGAACATTTTTAACTGATTAATGTCATGATCTGATCACTTTTTGTACTTTATATTAGTTGTGTATTTAAGCATAATTTGAGTTTTTGAGTTTTGCTTGAATGTAGCTTATGTTAATTGTATAGTCTAGCTCTTGAATTACCTTTTGTACTTTATATATGTACTGAGATGCTGTATTTTCTGTGTATGTTTCATCAATTTTCTACATAGACTAGCTGCATATCATTGCAACACCTTGCTCAAGTGACTGACTCTGTGTTTGTTTCTATATGATAAGCTGACCTATGAATTTTTGTATTGAGGAGGAGGCTATAGAAAACAAGTATATGGTTCTTTCATGTTCTTCCCATTATCAAGTCCAAAATGGTAATGTATGCGAAGTATCTAACTCTATACACGCACACACGTCTATGTGTGTGACATCTAGGAGAGATGTGGTACTCTTAACCGTTTAGTATGAGGGTAAGGTAACTAACTTTGATTATACTGACCCGTTAAAGTAATTTATTTGAATAAAGATAATGAATTTGACTTTGAATTGTGTTGGACTGCTAGTCTAGGTTATTCAAAGATTTTGTTTGATTGGTTAGTATTTTAATGTAGGGTAGGGGGTGGAGAATAATCCTTTTGAATAGGTTAAGCGAGTTGAATTGCTTAACTCCCTTTTGACTTATCCAAAAAGGCACTTTGGGTCAAAAGTTAACTATCCATCTTCCTTGGGCAGGGCGGAGGGAAAAAATCCTAGGCGGCGATTTTGGGGGAAAACGTGGTGCGTAATGAGAAAGGAGGCCGAACACCCTCGGCCCCGCTAATTTTTCAAGTCCGGCGCCAACCTCAGGCAGTAAAGCGAAAGGAGTTTTTCTCTGGCATGGGGTCAAATGGAAGTTCCATATGGGAGTTGACAAGAAACTTGCCTATGGAGAAGATGGCTGTCGGCAAGGAACATTTGCGGCGATGGAGGAGGATACTTTGAGCACCATTGCGAAAAGTCACTATGAAAACCTTGGCCATATCGAGGTTGAAAACAGCTCAATGGAGAAGCACTTGGAGCTCGACGTGAATGAGGCCACTATGTTAGAAGATGAAGATTTGAGCAGTGAAAAGGGACTCTATTTTTGGAGGGAAGATGAAGCTACATAAGAAGGCCATGGAATCTTCACAAAAGACAAAAGGCCAGACTAAGGGGCTTGACTCTATACATGGATTGGTGAATAAACACACTGCCTGCACAGCTACGGAGCAACAAGGGCCTGAAGTTAGTAAAGGTAAGTTCTCTCAACAGCTGCAAGTAAACATAGCTACATTAATAGTTATATTAGACTGCCTAGAATGCATACTGGTAGCACCGAGAGTAAAATTTTATGCGAGGCATCGCTGTAAATCCATTCAAGGAATAGTAACACCACATCATGGTAACAACATAGTCGGTGATTGTAGCAGTGCAGCTCTTCATACTAATGGACAGTCGAGAATTGAATCCACTACGACACAGGGGAGCACTAGTTATGCAAATATCCTTAGCGGAACCAGCACCAAGAATATTTCAATTCTAGCAGACTTGGTGGAAAATGTCTTGCAGCAACAAGAAGCTGTGATTAAACCTGATGAGGAGGAATCACACCTGATTGCTGAAGAGTGGAAATTTGCGTTGGTTGGGAGGAAAATTCCATTCTATGCGGTGGCTGCAGAAGCCTTGAAACGTTGGGGGGTATGTGCTTAGGATTCAAAATGATGGAGAAGGAGGATGATAGAAATCTGATTTGGTGTGAGGGACCTTGGAGCATAGCCGCTCAAGCCATCACATTTGACTCGTGGATTCCAAGCTTTGGATCCGGCATTGACACTATAAGCACGAGGCTTCCACTTGAGTTTTGGGGGCATAGAACACTAGTGAAAATCGCAGCAAAATCTGGGATACCAATATTGTTTGATCAGTTTGCAGCCAAGAGGCAAAGGGGTCTATTTGCAAGGGTCTGTGTTAAAGTTGATCTTAACAAAGCTGTACAGGCAGGAGCATGGCTCCAGTGGATCTCATGGAAGGTCTTTCTAAAGGTTTGAATATCAGACTCGCAAATCTCTGTTTTAGGTGTGGGTATAGTGGGACACTTTGAGGCCAATTGCACAATGAGAAGGGATGTTCAGGTGAAGCAACAGCTAACCAAAAATGTGGCTAACAACAACAGTAGTGCAGGAAAAGAAAAAAAATGGAGGAACGGAACGGGTTAATGAGGAGCTTAGTTCAAGAGAAGGGATAGATAGTGTAGCAATGACCACTCAAAAGGAGGGAAACTCGTTAGAGAATTCGGACTCATTAGGACCCTGGATTCTTGTAAATAGGAAGGAGTAATCAGAGGAGATTTGGAAGTAGACGGAATCTTGAGAAAGAAAGCAAAAGTGGAGCCAAATTTGAAAACATGCGACGATATGGGAAACTTGGAGAAGGCTCAGGCACTCAAAGCAGCAAGCATCATCATACCTGGTAAGCTAAGTCTCCGTGCCTTGAGCTAGTTCCGACCGTCCCTAGTGAAGGACGTAAGAGCAGTGTAGGAGATGGAAATCCTGTTGGGAAGTAAGGTCAGATTGCCAATCTAGCACTAACAAAGCCCACCGTAGAATTTGTTTACTTCAGAGCAACTAAAGACCATGGAGAATGTATCTATTTAGAGGGAAGAAATGCCACAAAAAATCCGAACGTCAGCAGGTGTATTCAACTTTGGCAGCAGCTCTGAAGAGCTGAGGGCTCATAGAAAGCCTGGGCGAGCACAATTAAAGGCCAAGGAAAGAGCAGGAAGGGAGCAAGTCACAGCAGCTGAAGAACAAACTATGAAATCCCCTGAACTCAGAAGGAGAAAAGAAGGGGGAGAAGCAGGTTTTCCGTCATGGAGTTAGGAGCAAGCTCAGCAACAATTTGATGAATAAAATCAGCTGGCCTTCTCAGAGAACATAGACCTCTCTTTTAGTTTGTCTCCTGGAAATCAGGCTACAAAAGGTGGATAGAAGAGTTATACACAAGTTAGTA
This sequence comes from Apostasia shenzhenica, assembly GCA_002786265.1. Taxonomy (NCBI): domain Eukaryota; kingdom Viridiplantae; phylum Streptophyta; class Magnoliopsida; order Asparagales; family Orchidaceae; genus Apostasia; species Apostasia shenzhenica. The sequence goes on along the minus strand of KZ451942.1, from coordinate 977,104 downwards.
GGGGAGAAGATGGAGCTTTGAAGCAATGAGTTTAGAGGGTATGTTATGTCTGGAGGAATAATCATGGCCTGAGATGGGAGTAAACTAACAGTAAAATCAATTTTGAAACACAAAACAGGTTTTACTAGCTCAGGTGAACACTGCAGAGGGAGATAAGGTGATTATTGGAGCTATTTATGCTGCAACAAATGCCTACGATAGGAGGGTATTTGCTTCAAACCCAACAACTCGTAATTTTCGATATATACATAGGGAAAGTCGTGTGCAATGAAAAGTGCAAGCACGGTTTAGGGAGGGATCTTTTTCCTTTTTTCCAACAAGGAAAAATTATCTACTCCATCCGAGCTTACTAATAAGGGTTCGAGCCGAGGAACATTTCTGTTTTTTTTTTCTAATTGTTCTCATAGGTTTAGTCATATTGATAGGGATATTCATTTCGATTGGTTGACATTTACATATAAGCCATGTTATACTGTTAAATAACAAGCCTTTCTATATCTATATCATATCTAGTTAATACGTGTGCTTGGGAGTCCTTGAAAATGGAATAAACCAAGATCGTACCATGACTGCAATTTTGGAGAGAGGCGCAAGTACAAGCCTAAGCTTACTAAAAGGGGGTCGCTTCTGCAACTGGATTACCAGTACTGAAAATCGTCTTTACATTGGATGGTTTGGTGTTTTGATGATTCTATTCACTTGTTCCATATATTTAGGCATTCGTAAGTTAATACGATCATTACAATTTTTCTTATTTACTCTATGCATATCACTTATATAGATTTCTAAAATTAGTTTATTAGGAATAATTTTCACAAAATGTTCAAAGACACTATTTTTTTAATGTCTTGGTAATAGTAGTTTGTGGTTAGTTTATCGTTAGGATCGCGTGGCACTAAATTATCAGCTACGTTTTGAGTTACACGTTTCACCATTTTCTCGTTTTGTTTGGGATGCACTCTCGGACATTTGCACCTCAGAAGTATTTTGCCAAACCTACGAGTATTTTGTACTAGGATCGTCTTTTTCACATCCTTGTTATATTTTTTACAGAGCTATTACAATTTGGACCAGAGGTTCGATTAGCATTTTATAGAGAAATGCACTCTCAGAGGAGGATATGTAGCCAGTTTGGCTTACGCAAGAAGAAGTCGGGCCTTCTTCTTCAGGAAAAATTATTGGGTTCGGATGGCACACGGACCCAGCTGTATGGCACACGTGGCGCCCTCTGATGGGTTTCGAACGGTGCGTCGTCCAAACCCAATAACTTCTCCTTCAGAGCTTGAAGAAAATATCAATGACGATGCTGGAGCACATGAGCTTTTCAGACAACGTAAAAAGCCACTAGGTGCATACGCTCCTGGTAGCAGCGCGACGCCTACGACAATAAAAATATTTTTAAAAAAAATTAGGTGACTTCTCCCGGTAAATGGTTAATGGCACCGTTACTTTGCGGCTTTATTTTGCTAATTAAATTTAATTAATATTAATTAACTAATTAATTAATTTTAAGTGCTTAATCATAAAATTTTAGGTAATTAACTTCTCCCGATAAATAGGAGGCTTCTCCGTGGAAAAAGGCCCACCTCAATATTCGACTCCTCATTGGTTCATCAAAAAAAATATTCGTGATATTAAATTTTAGAAAATTTTCATAGGTCTGAATTTCAAATATAATATAATACATATTTGCGATTTTAAATTTTAAAGATCGAGTTATTTGATTTTTAATATAATTATTAATTAAGTTTTTTTAATTTTTAAATAATTAAAATTTTATAAAATTTTAATTTTATCTTTTTGTTCTCTCTCTTGCTTAGGTAAGCAATATTGGTGCCGCCCTCCCCCTCTCTCTCTCCTACCTTCGACTCCTCTCTCTCTCCTACCAAAGAAAAAAAAAGTGTAACATCACGATTTAATAAAGTTTTGATAATAAAAAATTATCAAAAAATTGGATTGATGATTATATTAAAAAGTAGATGGCTCAAAAATTTAAAATTTAAAATTGTTAAACCTATCTGATATTATGAACTAAATTCAAAATTTTGATATTAATCAATATTATTCAAAATTTTTTGTGTAACTCAAAAGTCTTGAACACCATCCAAAATCATTAGATTCAAACCCCGTTGCTCTTGAATTGATCCAAAAATTTGTAATCAATTTTGATCGACTTAAATTTTGAGCGAATTGCGAGTTCCATTCATTATTTATGAGCCACAATCAGACCAAGTTCTTAGAGAAAAACAGAAGAAAAATAGATGATTAGTGTAGAGAAAGAGGACATATACTACATTAGCCAGCTCTATGCAGAGAGAGAGAGAGAGAGAGAGAGCATCAAGGAAGGAAGTCAGTGGCGTTTTCGTAAATAGTTCAAAAGGGGAGGGGCGGTCTCGGAGCGCTGGCAGCCACGTGTTCCTCGTGGTACGCTTGGCGCATGGCGGACGTCTCGGACTCGATCAAGGAAAGCATGCGGTGCACCGCCGCCGCAATGTCGTCCACCGTGGTCAGGCTGCACCCCTCCTCCACCTACAATTTATATATTATTTAATTTACTTTTCTTTATTAAAAAAAATAATTTAAAAATACAAAAAAACAAAATTTAGGGTAAATTGCACAGGGGCCTCTGATGTTAGAATAATACTGTAAATAAGTCCCACGTTTTGAAAAGTCCAAATTTGAGTTCCGGAGTTTGTGTTTGCACTGCTGTTTGGTCTCACGTCTGAAATTTGCTAATTTTTTATTATTTCACTTTCAGATTTTTTACTCATTCTTCACATTATTTTAAAGAATTTTGAGAAAATTATAAGGGCATTTTGGTTCATATAAATATGATTAACAATCAAATTTAATCGTTACTGTCTAATTGAACTATCTAAAAAAAATATTTAAACTAAGGGATCAAATGACAGTACAAATACAAACTCGGGGACCTAAATTTAGGCTTTTCAAAATGTGATACCTATTTACAGCGTTATTCTAATCTCAAGCGCCCCTATGCAATTTACCCAAAAATTTAATATCCAAACCTTTAAAATTACAACCTTCATTGTATATGTTCCAACATTATAGCATGAGTTATGCATGTCCTTAAATTTTAATTTAATTTTTATTGTTAATATATAATATTAAAATTTTACATATTAAATGTATAAAATAATTAAATTTTAGTGACATATATCTCATCATTTTTTTCACAAAATAATGCTAGTTAAAAAGAAACATGCTGCATATTCTTATTAATTGATTAATAAATTTATTCATTGTAATTTAAAATTTTAATTTTGAATTATGCAGTAGTTTAAGTTTTCATTTATTATATGATTCAATGAATTAAAAACTTAAATTATAAGCAATTAATTTATTTATCAGTAGTAGTGTTCTTCTAATTAAATAAAAAAAGAGTTTGGCTGAGCATCATAGGATCTCAAACTTGAACTACACTATCACCGTAATTTTTAAATGAATTAGAAAAATTTATTATGTCCAAAAATAAATAAAAAATTGATTATTTATTAGAATTGAATAAATTTTTTAATTTAAAAAAATAATAATATAATATTTTTTGAATTACCAACCCAATAATGGAAGCAACTTATAAGTTCACTTTCTTTTCAAAATATTGCACATGTATTAGTTTTTCTAAAAAAAATATCCTTCAAATTTTTTTCATTAAAAAAATTCTGAATATTTTTTTTATCCTAAAATGAATGCAAAACCAAGGGCTAGACCTTAATGCAAATTAGAATTTTTTGCAATAAACTTTATATTAAAAAAATCATATAAGTCACAATTAAAGAAGACTTGTAGTAAAAAAAGGGGGGGGGCAAATTTTAGGAATTTTGCACTGATTCCTAGAAATTAAATCATATTATTTAAATTTTTTGAAATTAATAATTTATTATTATGTGATTCTTCTCACTAAATATTAAAATGTTAAAATATAGAGGACCAAATTGCAATAAATGCACTGAGACTAAGATTTTATAGGTATGAATTATTTGTGTAAATAAACATTGACCATGCCAGGTGGAGAGAGATTGTGACAAACCAAATGGGACCCACATTTGGCCTCACATCAAACAATGAAGAGGAAGTGGGCCCTTTTCAAAAAGCCTAGAATGGGCCCCAATCTAAAGCTTTGTATTAATTTGATTAGCTCTTCAAATAGAATGTTGGCTTTCATCTTTATTGAGTCCACCATTATTTTTTAGGAATTTTTACATACATAACATTATAACATTAAAATTTATACGAAATTATATATTTCATCATTAATTCATAAATATTATCACTATCACACCATATTCATTTAAATTTTACGCATTTCACATATTTCATATACTTTATAATATTATATGTAAATTAAAATACATAAATTTATTAATATTTAAATTCTAATATATATTTTTATTTTTTACTGTAAACACATCAATTTTCTTACTTCAATTAAAAATTATAGTTAAATTCGGCACCCTAGCTAATTAAAAATTTTAAATAGGATAAATAAATTAAAATACATAAATTCATAAATATTTAAATTATTATTTATATAAATTAATTTATTTATAGTATTTAATTAACATATTAATAATATAGTTAAGATCAGGGCTAATTTAGAAATGTGAAGTTCACCGTCAAAGAATATGGTGTGAAATATGTGAAATGCGTAAAATTTAAATGGATATAATGTGATAGTGATAATATTTATGAATTGATGGTGAAATACGTAATTTTGTGTAAATTTCATGTCCTGTATGTAAAAACTCTTATTTTTTATTGAAATTTAGAATGGGTTTGGTATTAACTTAAATTAACCCTTCATTTTGATTAAGTTTTAATTTTGTGCCCAAATCATTATTAACTATTCTTAGAAAAAAAATAGTTTTTAATTTGGTTTTTCCAATGAATTAAAAATCTTTTTAATCACTTTTTAGCGCATAGCACTGCAACAAAAAATATTTGATCCCATCTAAATTAGAAAGTTTATTTACTAGATTTTTAAATTTAACTTTTTAAATTTGTTACGGTGAATTAATTAGATTATAGTGTGTAGATAAATAAATAGGATGTGAAATAAATTTAATTTTTGATGTTACATTTAATATTTATATTAAAATTTGTAAAATATGAGAATAATTTAATATTTTATATTAAAGCTTTTAAAAATAAATATTTTAATCATTTAAAACTTGTGTTATGATGTAAGAGATCAACTATGATTAAAAAAAATTATTTGTGGGTGTGCAAACAAATCATTAATAAGTCGGGTTGTTTAATGTAAAATTGAATTAAATTTTTAATTTAAATTTATTAATTTCATTATAAAACAAGTGTGTTTATTTATAAGTACTACCTTTAATTAAATTAAATTTAAATTTAAATGCAGATACTTTTTTATTAAATATATATATATATTGTGAAATAAAATTAATTATTTATTTTAAAATATATAAATAATTTAAAAAATTATTTAAATTTAATATTAAAATTATATATGATATGGCATATTTTAATTTTATCATATCAAAACTTTAATGAATGTTGCATCTAATTAAATCCTCAATGCATGAAAATGATGTCATAAAAATTTGGAATTAATTTTAAAAAATGAAAAATACCTTGAGACTCAGAGTGTAGAGAACCATGGCTTCCAGGGTGGTCACATTGAGATGCAGAACTGATAATCTGAGAGCTTGGAGCGCCGCCACCAGCCGGATCAGCTGCCGCGGCCGCCGCGGCGAGAGGATCCTCAGGCTCGCGTGAGTCTCGACAAGGGTGACCTCAATGTCCGCCACAGCCGGCGCCCGGGATTCCTGGGCTGCCGGCGGGTAGTCCGGCGGAGCGTGGCACCAGTTGTACTGCGGATAGGCGAAGAACTGGGAGAAAGGGGGAAGCAGATCTGCCACCTCGTCGTCGTCCTTGAGACCCATCGCGCCACTCTCTGTTTCATTAATGGCGCCGGAGGTTGACATTTTGGGGATTTGCCCACCGTTGACCTTCGGCGGTTGCCTGATTGTCCATTTCTGGGCTTCGAGCGATTGGAGGAGCTGCTCCAGTTCCTTCACGAAGTCAATGGCGCCTCCCACGATTGAGGCCTGATCGCCCTGCAGCCGCATTAAATTCGCCTCATTTATTGAACTACAAGGGGAAAGCATTAATGGGTTGTTTAAGGAGGAGGAAGAAGAAGAAGAGGGGGGAGAAAAAGGAAATACCTTTAGAATGTAGGATTCCGGCATGAGGGAGCGGAGGACGGCGAGGTGTTCGTTCATCTGCCGGCGGCGGTTCCGCTCGACGGCAATGTGGGTCATCCGCTGGGTCTCGGCATCCTCCTTGTTCTTGCAGCTCCTAGGCCGCCGGCGCCGCTTCCGTTTTCCTGCGACAGGGGACGGGTGCACGGACGCCGGGAGGCTCAGCACGTCGCTGGCGGCGGCTTCGAGGAGGAAGGTTTGGGGTGTGGCCGAGATGGTGTCGTAGACTAGAGCTTCGAGTGACATTTTGTAATGTTTCTGGGGCTGCCGACTAGAGAACGCAGGTGGTAGCTTCTCCGGCGATATCCATGTCGAACAGAGGAAGAAAGGAAAGAAGAAGAGGAGGAGGAGGAGGAGGAGAGATCTCAGCCGCCTATTTCTTCCCCGCTGAGCTGCCCAAATCCGGAGAAGCTGTCAAACGACATCAGCCATTTCTTGGGTCGACGATGATGATGATGATGACGATGAGGAACAAGGGGCCCCGCCTGGCAAGAAAAACAGAGCTCGCTAGCTGGTAACAATGGCCGCTGTGAAGAGGAGGACACGGGGAGGAAGGAGGAGGTAAAGGGGTAAGACATCTAATCACTCAAATTATAAACTTGAAATCAGCAAATATTCTTTGAAAATTACTTCTAGGTCCCTAAGTTCTGAAGCCCATTACAAATAAACTTACATTAGAGTAAATTACATGTAGATTTCTATGATCTTAGAGCTTTTATACAATGATTCATAGATTTTGAATCATAGCACTAGTCTTGTTTCATTGAAATATATTTTAGAAAAATTTGAATTTTTTCTTTTTTTCTTTTTTCCCATATGCCATAATTTTTTCATTCTAATTAAAAATTATAGCAGTGTAAATTCGAATGTGAGACCCTAACTCTAAGCAAGCTTCCTCCCTAATGAACTAATAGAAATTCCACGATAGATATTTAAAGTTTTTTTTTAGGTAAAGAAAGAAATTATTTTAATATTATAATATTAAATAAAGTTATTTTATTAATACATTTTTTTGGATTTGAAATAAAATTAATTTTTTTATTTAAACATGTATAAGATATAAAAAGAAATATTTTTTAAAATTAAAATTTGTGTAGAATATAAAATAAAATTAATATCTAATATTTAAATTTATGTATAATTTGAAATAATATAATATTTTGATAAAAATATTTTTAGAAAAATTTTAAATTTTTAAAGATCAAATCAAATAAGACATTGAGTCTCGTTTGGATCCATTACAGAAAAGCCATGACTTTGAACTAATGACTAAAAAATTTTATATATATATTTAATTCTTTTTTAATTATATATTAAATTTATTATTCTTTTATTTCATAAATATCTCGTAATAATTCTAAAAATAAAACTAGTATCACACATATATTCACAAACATATTTAGAAAATTTTATATATTCATATTATTGATAATAAATATCTAAATAATAATAATTATCAAAAAAATTTATCAAATATCTTTTAAAAGGCATAAATATATGGTCTTGAAAAATATAAATATTTAAAGTTATAAATAAAAAATAAAAAGTACAATATATTATTAAAGAAGAATCCAAAGATATATATGTAAATAAAAAATATTTTAATATCTTATATTTACGAAATTTAATATTAAAATTAGTTTCACTTTATTTCACGTTCTATAAAATATTTTAAATATCAATCGCCGTTATTTCATGCTCAACCTGATCTTTAATATAAATAACTAGCTCCAATTTTAAATAGTAGCACTTATAAAGATCACCGATCTATTTCTATTTGGTCCCTCTATTTCTTAATATTTTGCATATTTAGTCATAAATGAATATAATATATATGACAGAAGGATCATATAATAATAAATTATCAACCTCGAGGGATGTAACGCTATAAAATTCAAAAAATAACATGCAATGATCTAAGTCCTTAAAAATTAAAGTGCTACGATTCAAAACTTATGAACCAAGTGAAAAAAATATTTCATACAAAGAGGCCTATATTCATAAAATTCAAAAACAAGGACCTCGGGCCTGATTGTAATGAAGTCAAACTTAGGGACTTAAACATAATAGGTCTCGGGCGTAATTGGCAATCATTCTCGCATGGTTATAGGTGAAATAATCATAAACATGAGGGGTATTTTCGGCACTAAAGTCGAAATCCGACCGTACTTCTGGATTATTTAATTAATCCTCACTCAGCCTTTGTTTAATATTGCTTTTAATTTAATATTAATTAATTTTAAAATGTATTTATTATATATATAGATATTAAAAAGTATATCATATAAAATTATTAATTTAAATTTTTAAATTTTGTCATTTTGTTACTTTTTGTCATGGTGTTAGACAGATTAAAATATATAGACGAAAAACAACTGTTTATTAAAATAATTAATAACACTCAAATATAAGTTTTCACAATTTTAATATCTAAGCATTTAATTTTTAAAATTTTAATAGTAAGATTTTTCCTTAATATTTAATTATTATTATTTTAATTCTAATTATATCCTTTCTTCTCGTAGAGGAGTGAGGGAAAGACATAATAAAATTCTTTTAAAAAATATAGATGTTAAATTTTAAAAATCAAAAATTCAGATTGTAAAATAAAAAATATAGAACCGAGTATTATTTATACTCTGAATTTAAAGATCTCGATGTGATATGCCCTAATAATAATTATAATTTAGGGAAAATTTTTTTAAAATTTCCAAGGACAAATTTTTAGCTTTAGTTTTATTTTAAATTTTAATAAATTTAATTAAAAACTTTTCATATTAATTTGTTTGATTTTTTAAATAGAAAAAAAATTTAAAATTATGTGTGAAATAAAATAATATTTTATTATAATATATACAAAATAGAGTTAATTTTTAAAACTGAAATTTATGAATACTGTGATATAAAATTGGAATTCTAAAATTATCATTGTAAAATAAATTCTTAATAATATTATATAAGTAAGAGGAAACTTATTATCTCTCATTTTTAGTTGACCAAATTGATATTTTAATTCAATTCTAACCCTAAAATTAATATGCAATCTTATTTCATTTGAAAAATAAGCATTTTTTTTGTTTCAAAAAGAATTTTAGAACATTGAACACAATAAATATTATTTTATTTCAACCAAACTCACTATAAATAATATTTTATTCACCGTCGTAACTGTAAAGTCCAAATCGTATACTACCACCAAATAATGCTTATAATAGTAAATACTAAACAATATCTTTCAAATAAAATTAGGAGTTTTTACATACAGGACATGAAATTTATACAAAATTACGCATTTCACCATCAATTCATAAATATTACCACTATCACACCATATTCATTTAAAGTTTACGTATTTCACATATTTCACACCATATTCTTTGAAGGTGAACTTCACATTTCTAAATTAGCCTTAATCTTAATTATATTATTAATATATTAATTAAATACTATAAATATATTAATTTATATAAATAACAATTTAAATTTTTATGAATTTATGTATTTTAATTTATTTATTCGTGTAAATTTTATGTCCTGTATTAAAAACCCTATAAAATTAAAAACTTTCACGACACTAATCCAAATCATAATTACTTCCAATTCGAATTAGATTTGGGTCAAACAAACTCACGACGATCAATTGACCGATTTTGTTACGTATTTGATTTGAATTGAACTCGATAAACTATCTAATTAATTTGGCACACTTATTAAAAGGTATAAAGGAAGAACAAGTTCATCCTAAAGTGCAAAGGCTTGGCTCAATGATTGTATTGCATGAGAATAGAATAGAAGCATAGAGAAAGCTGCAACACTTTTTAATTGGTGTTTTATTGGGATATTGATCTGCCAGCCTTCTACCATTCTGCCTAGCTTTATTAGCTTAATTTATTGATTAATTTGATTAATTTGATTAATTTGATTAATTTAAAAGTTAAATTAATATTTTAGATTAAGATAAAATCTAAGTTAATATATTAATTAGAAAAAATATTTATTTATTAAATATTTTAATTAATACTAAATGATTTTTTGTACTTATTTTAAAATAAAAGACAAATTTAGTTAATTTAGAAACTAAAGTTTTACATTCTATGAGAGATAATATAAAATCTACTAATTAGATAAGATAAATAGAAAACTATTAGAAAATTTTTAATGTAAAAATGATGATAAGTGGGAAAAATCATGAGAATAAGCTTAGCGGTTAAACTTCGCTATATAAAAAAAAGGGATAATTACCTACATGCCACATAATTTAGTTTTATTTATGCCTTACATATCCATTATTAGTTAATTACGCTACGTACACTCAAAATATTATAAAATCTTACATACACACTTTCTAACTTATTTCTATTATAATAAGTAATCATAATTTTTCAATAACCTAATTATAGTTAGATTAAAAAAAAAATTGAGTCGTTCATCATATTATTTTAAGAATATTTAAATATATTTTAAGTAAAAATCCTAAAATCTTAATATTTAGATGGCGACAAAGGAAGGAAATATCCGCGACGTGAATTGATTTTAGGACAAATCAGCGCTTTAGTGTGGTATTGAGGAAGAGAAAAATATGTACCATTAAAAATAAAAATATAATTTTAATGATTTACTAACAGAATTTTTTTTTCAAATAGATTTTAATTAAGCTTTAACTCAAATGTGTGTATGTAAGATTTTGTAATGTTTTGAATGTGCATAGCATAATTAACTAAGAATGGATGGGTAAGGCATAAATAAAACTAAATTGTGTGGCATATAGGTAATTATTCTAAAAAAAAATTATGCAAGAAAAAAAATTGTGGTAAATGAAAATTTTGAACTCAACTTGTATTTATTGGCTTTATAATTAGTAGAATATTTTTAGTTGAAGTGAACAATTTTTTTTTATGATTTCTCTTATTTATTAAAAAATAAAATATTTCTTAATAATTATGAGAATAATGAGTCATTACGTGCTTAGAATATTATATTTACTGGTAGCGTGACACAACTTTAATGTGACTTTGATGATCATGCTAATTTAATAAGTAAATGATAATATTTTATTAGTGTAAATTTAATTCGCTTGAATTGTTATTAGAAAGTTTTGTTAAAGAAGTTGAAAGCGCTTGAGAACATCGATCTGAAGTCAAATAAATTTGCTTTCAATATTGTTGCCTCTTTTCTACCATTACACATCGAATAGCTGAATCACATTGAAAACTAGATGTTTTCAGTCTCTTTAATTTCCCTTCTGCTTCGTTTCTCCTTCTAAATCAGTGTGCTTGATGAAAACAACTCGAGAGAGGACTCGTAGCTAAAATGATCATCAAATTTATAGAAACTTTAAATTAGAGAAAAGTAAGTTTTATTCATATATTTTCTTCCCAATGATCAAACCATAACATTTCTTGCCATGATAGAAACCATAATTCTAATTAACAAGTGATTACCACAAGCATAATCTTAATTTCCCATTAGCAAAATTAATAATCTGAAAAAAAAATTTATATATATATATATATATATATTGTATGATTCACTTAGATAAATACATAGACATAATATATATATTCTTCAAAAGAAAATTGCATTCCAACATTATATATGCTGAATATATATGTTATTTGATTCAATACAATAACATTAATAATTAAATAAAAACTTAGATTTTTGTTTTTCAACAAAATGCAACTCACTTCAAACTAGGGAGGCTCCCAATCGAACTCAAGTGAGTAAGGTTGAACTCAAGATTAAAATTTTTAATTTCAAATCGAATTCGATTCTAATCTGAATTATAAGTTGTATTTGTCTATAAAATACCTATTATGTTTAGTAAGTATATTAGAATATAATATTATAAATTTGATTTTAATTTTTATGTGCATTTAATTATAATTTTTCTCTTGCACATGAATTATTATAATATATTTATATACATAATTTTTTTAATATATTTTTAAAAATTATAAATATATATATATATTGAGTTGATTCTAAATTGAATCCGTATTTTTTTCATATAAAGCTATAAAAGAAATTAAATTATTTTTTAATCAAATAAAATATAAATTAATTTTAATTTTTACATAAAATAATCTCTTAGACTCCATTTAGTTAAGAGAAAAAAGTTTTAGTCATAAATTAAAACTTACATTTTATTTTACATAAATTTTTATACTAAATTATCATTTTATTTCAGATTCAACACAATTTTTAATATAATTAACTTGGTTTATTTCAAATTATACATATTTTAAATTTTTTTATAAATTTTTTAAAATCATAACAGAGTGTTAAATTTACCTCAATGTCTTATTTGATTTCAGCTTTTTTTTTAAAAATAAATTCTAATTATAAAAATTATTTTTTATTTCAATTTTTAAGTAATATTTAATAATAAAATAAAATTTTCTCTCACTTTTTCTCCAAGTCCCAAGAAAATGATGAGAACAATACATATATGTGAAGAGAAAGGACATAGAAGTAGGAAGGAAAGAAGATGCTGTTGCTCATGAGAGAGGTGCTGAGATAATAGTAGAACAAGGGCATGCAATTTATTTAAAATTATTTTTAATTTGCTTTATTTTAAAAATAAAATCAATTTAAATTATAATTTACACAATATATGTAAATGCACTCATCAAAAAATTTCTAATATATTTTAAAAAAAAATTACACATAAATAGCATATGAACTTACATATAAATGATCATTTTAATTATATATTTTATCTTGATTTTTAAAATAACAAATATAGTATAAATTTTAATAAGACTAACTCTGTGGATTAGCCTCGATTCAATCAACGATATTAACTCGAATCAAATTTAACCCAAAATAAAAAAAAATAAATTCGAGTTAATGTCAGCTCGCTTGAACTTGGCAACACATGGGTGAAATTAGAATTAAGTTAAGCTCAACTTGATCTTTTTTTTTTTTTACATTAGAGAGGTAATATGTCAATATATATATATATATATATATAACATATAATAACATTATTTAAAAGTAAATACTATTTCAGTTATTAAAATTATGAGATAATATTATGTAAATTTACAGTTTTAAAAATCTTTTATTTGGAATTTTGAGTATTAAAAGTATTTTAAAGCACTGGTTCCTGACATTAAGATAAATATTTTAATTAAATTATTTTTTTGTAACATCTTGTGATTTAAATATAGAAGTATTGTCCGCTTTAATCATAGAAAAACTAAAGGTTACCGTTCATTTATCCCAGTATTACTCTACCTCAAGCACGTTTAACTATAAAATTTTTTATCATTAACCTCATGATTCTACCCCAAAAGTTACCTCTATCATTTAAAATTACGTTATCTACTTACACAGTTCAGGATCTCCCTCCTTTTTTGATATGGGACGATTTGTTTCTGTACCCCTCTCACCACTGCCTAGAAGTCTGCTAGGAGTCGCACTTTACCTCTATAATTCTTTTCTCTTAGAATATTACTTGACGTCAATTCCCGCTCTCTTCGATCACCGGCATCACATCTTTAATAAATTTTATTCATGTTTTGTCAGTCGGTGACAGAGATATCAGATGCTTATATTTTTTCTTGTTTTTTTCTTGAGAACTATAATAATAAATTTATGTGATATTATCTATAAAAAAATATATATTTATAATATTGATATTTATGTTAAAGGAGATAAAAAATATATATATTTACATAAAATAAATTAATTTAAAAAAGTAAAACTGATTTTAAATAATAATAAGGTAAATTGTCAGCCCTAGAGAGGGGAGCTGGTGGTGCGGATATAAGAACAGTAGCAGAGACCGTGGTCCAAGCTGTCAGGGAATCCATGTGACACCACCTCGACAACCACGCCAATGGCTTTGCCCACGCAGTCATATATCCACCTTTCCCCATGCACAGGAAATTCATCGACTCTAATTCAAGCGAATAGATAAGGAGAATTATACGTGTCACTAGGAGCGACAGTATATAACTCGATCCGTAAACTCGATCCGTAAACTCGATCCGTAAACTCGATCAAAAAAAAAAATCCAAATATAGGTCGTAATTGAGCCGGTTGGTATTGTGCATAACTTATCGACCTATTTTACCGCCCTTCATGCTACCGTAAAAAATGATTTTTTACTCGTTTTATATGTGTCACAATATATTTTGAATACATATTATGTTGAGTAAAAATTACTTGATTTTTTTTTTAAATATGAGTAGGTGATATTCGTAGTTATACATTCAAATTATGAGATGAAATACAAATTTTTAATTTTATGAATTATTTGAGTAAAAAAAAATTAATGGGTGATGTGTAATTTTTCTTTCTTGCTATATTCAAAATTAATTTGAGTTGTAGTATTCTCCTGGCTCAGTGAGGAAAGAGTTTACGTGAATACCTTGGGATATTAAGTTCTAATCGCATCACCGTAATTTTCAAATGAGATCAAAGAAATTGCGTTGTTTAAAATAAATTTAAAAAAATAAAAGAGATTAACTTTTAATTGATTGTATGTATTTTTTTAATTAAGCTAGGTTGGGTTTGGTGATGTTCATGTTTAGCTCGATTAGTTTACAAAAGAACGGACTTGAGGTTGGTTTTAGGGCTATAAATGAACTAATCGTTCGATAAATAGCCTGACATTCAGCTTGATGAGAGCTTGCTCATGCTTGGCTCATCAATATTAATAAAAAAAATTTGAATATAATTTTAAAAACTCGATTGGTAAATAAAAGTATTTGGACGTGCTAACTTTTAATTTATTAACATTCATGAACATGTTCGTTAATTATAACACTCACTATCACATTGTTTTAGATATTTTACTATATTTTATTTACTAATGAGAAAAAATTTTATGAATCGCAATAATAAACTTATTCATAAACACATCAATAAGAGCTTGTTTATGATTTTCATATTTGTAAACGTAGATTTATATAAGCTCGTTAGCAAAGTATATAAATTAAGCCTAAATATGCTTTTATGTTCATAAACCAAGCTCAAAACATGCTTGAACTCGATTTTTGTAACGAATATGAAAACGAACAAACTACTATTCAACTCAACTCGGTTTATTTACAGCCCTACTTGGTTAGTGAACTAATAATCGATCTTTTTATCCTGTTTACTATTAAGTTTGGCAACCAAACTTTCGCCAATGTTGTTGTGAATTGTGATCGAGCCATTTAAATGATTTGGTAATTCGCGTATTCTTTATGTATAGATAGCACAAAATTTTAGGTAAATTTCATTTTGAAAGAATATTACAAATTAATTGGGCTCAAGCTTTGAAAAATTTCAAATTTAATCTCTGAGATTATAAAAGTGTTATAATCTGGGTCTCTCTTTTAGAATAACACCTTTTTTATTGTTTCTTTTGATAAAAAATTATAAAATTTAATTATTTTTTAACTAATTTAAATATTTTATATCGTTTAAAGATCCATTATTCCCTTTTTACTCACATTTTTTAAAAATTTTAACAAAAATTTAAATTTAAATTACCCCCATCTCTTGTTTATCCACTCTAAAATGTTTAAAACTATAAAATATAAATATAAAAATTTCAAAATTATATTTAAAAAAACAATCAATGATTTGAAATAAACTTATAATATAATTGAAAAAAGTTAATAATTATATCTAAATTAAAATTAAACGATATCACTTCTATAATTTTAGGGTTAATTTTTAAGAAATTAAGATCAATTTATAATATATTTTTGGTCTGAAGAGCCCAAATGTAATTTACCAAATTTTTAATACCATAAAAAACAATTATTACGCCGATGAAATCAAAATTAATTAAGCATATTTTAAACAGCCTTTTAAGGTAAAATATTAATAAAAAGGTCGAAAGTGTTGAACCTCTTAATTTTGATGAATACAATTAATTTAGCATTATGGACTAATCATTTTACTAAGTGTGCTTTCAGGTCATTTATATTATGATTAAGATGAAAGTCCAAGTTCAAGTTCAAGAAAAAAAACTTATTACTTGGTTCTCTTTCATTTTCTTTTCTAGGACTTAATTGTAAGCATGCATGTTTTTGCCAAGGATTTAGCTTGTACTCAATCTTAGTTAGCCTAAGGTTTTTCCACTTTTTGTTAATCCTTGCTGAAAAACTCATCTCCTTGAGCTGCAGGAAAAACCGGTCGATTTCCAAAATCGACCGGATCTCTCTGGACTGGCCCAAACTCAGCTGCAAAGCTGACCGTTTGGCCTTCCAAATTCCCAAAAATTGAGAATATCTTATTTCCATTATCTTGTTCCTTGCAGCCCACTTTAAAAATATTTTTTATTCCTCAAAATCTATTTCTTTACTCTTTTGTTCATTATTAAAATGAAAAATATTTGCACTTCCCTTTGCACTTGTTTATTTCAGCAGTCCTTGAATATCATGCTAAATATTTTGTCCACCTAAACTTGTTAGATCTGTTTTAATCTATCCCAGGTGGCACCTTCTCATTGTTTTATCACTTGGGTGAAAACTTGGGTGTTTTTAGCCACTTTATTAATTTATTCCTTTTGCTAAAAACAAAAACCCACTAGCATGCCTGTTTATGGGAAAGGGACAAACCTTTATTCTATGTTTTTTCCTCAGCCTTCTTTCCCAGGTTTATTCTTTTTTTATTTCTCTTGTTTCAAGCTTGGAAGAACTCAATCATTATCTTAAGTTTTAAAATCTGCTGTACCATTTCTGCCTCCAACGGTCCTCAGGACATTTCATCTTCCAGAAATGTCTGAAATGCCCTCTGCTTGCTGTTTTCCCATTGGACCACTTGTATGACATGTCAAAATGCTTGTCTACAATTGGCTAACTCAATCAAAGGGCAAATGTATCCTGCTTCTTGCTTACCACCTGCTGTAAGTAAATAAAAGCATTCATTTCCTGCATTTTAGCCAACTTCTTCTTGCCCGAAAATCTTCCAGCTCTTCTTCAAGCTTCTACTTACAAACCAATATTCTCAAGGAGAAACAAAAGAAGAAAGAGTGCTGCATTTTTCACTGTTCTGAAAACCAAGACCAGTAATTCTTATTGTTTACATTCCTTCTTGATTTTTCGGATTTGTCACAGCTTTCAGTTTTTCATTAGCTGAGCTTTCACTGTTTTGTTTCCTTTGGAATACAAAAGCAAGTCTGTTAGCTAATAGTTTCATCTATTAAAGCTTGCTTTTTCCTGAATATTTTGAGATACCTTCTTCTTTTCTTTTACCCCAAGATTATAGAATTTAATCTTGGACCTCTACGAGTTTTCACCCTTGGCAAAGTTGTTGTATGCATAGAGCTCTTCATTGTAATTTGTTTTTGTGCTTAAGTTGTAATTGAGCTAGCAAGGCTAGCAAAATCTTGTAATCTTCTGTATTTTTCTCTAAGATTATATTTGTAGGTTTGCTCGGCTTTGGTACCTGTAAAAAGCCGTGGTGTGTAGGTTTTCTTGGCTTTGGTTCCTGTAAAAAGTTATAGGATTGTATCGGGTTTATTCGGCTTTGGTTCCCTTAAAAAGCCGGGGTGTTTTAGTGGAAATTCCCATTTGAGGAGCGTGGGGAGTGGACTAGGCGGTAAGCCGAACCACTATAAATCTGTTGTGTTATTTTCTTTTGCTCCTAATTTCTTTGGACTAAAAGTGATATATCATATCTAAATATAAGTATTTTAAAGGTATACAAAACCTAAAATATTTTTATTAATAACAGATATATAAATAATAAACTATAAAATTATTATTTCTGGTCTCTGTTAATTCATTTCTGCATTGCTCTGTGAACCTTGGTCGATTCCCAAAATCGACCGGATTGTTCGGGAAAAATTTTCTGCACTACTCTGTGAACCTTGGTCGATTCCCAAAATCGACCGGATTGTTCGGGAAAATTTTTCTACACTGCTCTGTGAACTTTGGTCAATTCTCAAAATCAACCGGTCTGTTCGGGTAAAATTCTCTGCACAGCCTTTTCTTATTCAGGTGATCTCTGAACTCAGTGTACTTGGACAATTTGACAAACTTAAGTATACCTCTTCTTATTCCTTCTTTTTCTTAACTAAAAGAAATCATTTTAAATTATTTTTAATCCCAATTCACCCCCCTCTTGGGAAGTCTCTGGGCCAACAGAAAGTTAATAAGATAAGACTTTTTTTAAGAGATAATTATATCCAAATTCTTTGAATTTAATACTTAATAACACACAAATTTATTTTTAAAATTATAATAACGAGAATTCTGAATTTTAATAAATTATTAAATATTTTTTTTTTATTTTTTATTATTAAATTTTTTTAAAATTATTATTATATCTCTCAAGAAGTAGAGAGAGAGGTTAAGAAATATAATGATAATTTAAAAAAAAATTTAATAATAAAAATTAAAAGAGTTTATTTAATAATTTATTAAAATTTATGTGTATAAATTTAAAGATATGTATCTGTACGTTATAAAATGTTAAACGCAGAGACCTGAGTGTAATTATCTCTTTTTTTTGGACAACCCTAAAGGCGACGACGGCCGGGGCCCGGTGGCCTGGCGGGTCTCTGGCAAGCAACGGCCTGTTCCGGCGGGCTCAGCGGAGCATTTAATTGAAGGCACGGGGACAGCGAGCTCGAAGAAGAAGACAGCTGCTCTCTCTCATGGCGTACGCGGTACGTCGAAAGGCAGCGTCTCTCTCTCTCTCTCTCTCAGAGTCTACTCTCCGGTCGCTGACTTTCGTTGGCAGGGATCTGTCACCCCATTTCTGCCGATGCTCAGAGCAAGAGGCCAGCCAGAGCTTCAGCTCTCCCACGCGCCTATTTCCATCTTTATCTTCGGCTATCTCCTTCTCACCCATCTTGTTCTTCTTCTTCTTCTTGTCCTCCTCCGCCATGATCAGAAGTCCGGTGGGACCATTGGGCTGCAGCCAGCTGGCCCCACGTGGTGGGACTGCTAGCCGGAGCGGCGGCCGGTTGACCGGCATCTCTTCGATGAAGAGTACTAATCGGAGGTAGTCAAATCTCTATAGGGAGAGGGATCAGATCATCGGCTTACTCTGTTTCTTTTCAATGTGTTTGTGTATATCGAAGAAATTTGTTATATAAAATTGTAGGATAAATTACATTTAAATTCTTAAATTTAGAACACAATATTGTATAGTTCTATTTTTTTTTTGAAAATTTAGCATCACAATCCTTGAGTCAAATGTATACATCAATTACATCTATTTAGATCTATTTTATAATTTTTTAATATCAAAATTTTATAAAATACTCAAAATGATTTCTCTCTCTCTCCCTGCAATTCTAGCAGATTGCCAGCACTCGATTGCGTTTGACACGGGAGGGGTTTTGGCGCACGACTGCACTTGACTGCTCGAGGTCTCTCTCTCTTTCAAGAGGGACAAAGGGAAGGAGAGAGAGAAGGAGGATATAGGTGAGACAGGGTGGGGCATTTTAAATATTTTACAAAATTTTAATTTTCAAAAGATTTGAAAATAAAACTAATTGATATATATAACATTCAGAGATCTAAATGCTAAATTTTCAAATTCATAAATTTGCATAATATTATATTATAAACTTATAAAGCATAAAGATGAATGTAATTTACCAAAATTATATTTTACTATTTGAAATACATTTATGTGCATAAATACAATAAAAGTTTCCATATAAATTGAAATGAAATGGTATTTATATACATGCTATTCAAAAATTTTGTGATAAAGGTAGCACTTTTTAGTAATATTTACAGAAATTTAGTAGTCACTATATAAATTCAATAATTGAGTGTCAAACATGATATGTATGAAAGTTTAAGTAAGGTGTATGTAATTTTTAAAAAATTTAAGTGGTTAAACTTGATACCATTTTTTTTGTAAATATGAATTTTAATATATTAATAACTAAATGAATTTAACATTTTTTTGATGAAAAAATGAATTTAAGATTAAGTTCATGCATATATATATATATATATATATATATATATATATATATATAATAATATAGTTTTTTTATTGAAATAAATATAAGTTCTTATACATTTTTTTAATAAGTAATGGCTATCATATGTCATATTAGTAGTGTTTAAATATCAAAGCTATTAGAATTTTTTATGCAATACTATTGCCATTCACATTAGTATTAATTTTTTTATATATGCGATATCTTTACAACATATATAAGAATTTCTAATTAGTAAGGGCAATGTATTCGATTCGGTTTAGTCTGTCTGATTAACCACAGCAAAAAAATAATAATCGATTTTTAGTTTTAAATTTCAAAAACACAAACAAAATAAATAAGATTATAAACTAAAAAACAAACTAGCCCGTTTTAGCTTTGTTCAATTAAAACTAATTTTAGCAAATTTTAATAATCTTTAAATGAATTAATCTAATAAACTTTAACTTGACAATATAATTCAAAAAAATCTAAAGACAAAGAGAAAAAAAATATGAAATTCAAATTTTTTTTTAAAATAATATAAAAATGCAGATTATTATATATTCGAATTAATTAATTGATTTAATTTTTAATCAATAATTAGCATATAGATCCAAATATATATTCAAACTATTTGATATGATATATATTAAGAGGTTATATCAGTATAAATATATTTATGTTAAATGATAGTTCAGTTCAATAATATAAATTAAGTTAAAAAATCAAATAATTATTATTAAATTATTGAAAAAAATTAATTATGTTAAATTACTGACTAAATTAATAGAAGTTAAATCAAATGAAATTGATGAAATTTTTGTTTTTTTAATTTTAACAATGCGCACCCCCATCGATGGATTGTGGAATTATGATTAATGTTGGGGGATTTTTTGGGCTAAAAAGCAATTTTATTTTTTAATATTTTTTTTATCTGGCACAAAATCCTAAGCAAGTCAAAGGTACGTGTGGGACCCATCAATCACAGAAGCAGTACAGTATCGATTGGCAAATAAAGTTAAATATGGGAAGTTTCGTTATCAAAAAAAATAAAATAAAAAATTTAAAAATATTTTTTTGGATAAAACTTTAAAAATAATTTGGGAAAGTTACCTTGCAAGTTTTTGATTTTTAATTATTTATTTTTTTAAATAAGTCCACTGCACATATTCAATAACTAAAATCATAAATTTATCCATCATAATTTTAAAATTTAATATATTAATTATTAATTCACTGAATTATTCAGTATATTAAAATCTTAAATTATCAATTTATGAGATCAATTATTAAAATTATATAGTTTTTCTGATCACCTAAAAATTTAATCTATTTGATGTTCAAATTATAACTGTTGGTGATAAGAAAATAGTTGTTGTCTCAAAAAAAGATATATAAATTCTTAATTAGTTTAGGTCATTGAGAAACAGGATAATTGATTAAAAAATGATCGAGAACTGCTAATCTCTATTTGTTGGAGGTGCTACAGTACCATAACAAGAAATAAGATTAAAGAAAATACTGACATGTTGTCTTTTTCTAACAAATTCAATTTAATGATAGTTAGTACAAAAAAAGGCCAAATATTATGATCTGTGTGTCCTTGTTGAGTTTATCAATTGTGATCGATAATTTTAGATTTCTAAAAATAGTAATCAAGGAAAATATTGTAAAGCAAGTATCGAACGTGATATCCTTAATATCGACCTAACAATATAAAATATTGTATACGAAAATAATCAAAATAACCTGAACTCATTTGAATGCTATGTATATGGTGATGATGTAACATCGTATTTGTATGTAAATATTAAAATAAATGAATATTAAATAATTTAGATAAGTATAATCTACATATAAGTTAGTGGTACCCTCAATACTTCTGTATTAATTTAGGTCCTTATAAGTATGAAATTAATAAAATGATTAAAAATATTTATTATTATTATTTTTTAAAGAAATATCATGTCCGTCTTGTCAATATTTATGCATTAAACTTTTTTAGAAAATTTAAAAAATATTCAAAAACTCTTTAATTTTATTTAATATTTCCTGTCTACGCTAAGGATCAAAATCAAGATAAAATAATATTAATTTAAATAATAATAATAATAATAATAAAAATATTCTACACAAATTCTAATATAAAAAAAAAATTATTTTACTTCACATATTTCAATAATTTTTAATAAATATATTAATTTTATTTTACATTCTAGATCAAAATATTCTTTTCGAATATTTTGGTGCAGGATGTGAAATAAAGTTGATATTTTTTATTGAAATTTATTGAGTATCTGAAGTAAAATAATATTTTTTATATTAAAATTTATGTAAAATAATTAAAAAAAATTATTTAATATTATTATTATTATTATTTTTAAAATTAATACTATTTTGATATTAATTTTGGTCTTTACATCAAACAGTGTCTTTGATAATGAATAGAATTTATTTATAAAAGAGTAGTGTTATGTAGCTTTAATAATGGTTCTAAGATTAAATTTAATTAAAATTAAGATTTTAGTTGGCTTCATCATTTTTTCATAAAAAAAGAAATTTATCATAATTTATTATTAAATCATACTTTTTTCTTTTAAATGATACATAATAAGATATATATATATTATAATATATATATATATATATATATATATATATATATATATATATATATATATATATATATATGATTATTAATATATATATATATTATATATCAAATTAAGGGTAAAAGAAAAGGGTAATTTTGGAATGTAAAATTCTCAAAACTATGTAGAGTTCGATGGAAGCTCTTTCCCATTCTCGGCTGCCCGTAAATATTTTACATTTACCGCACGCTTCGTCTTCTTCTCCCTCTTCAACTCCGATCAAAACCCTAGAAAACGAGGATAGGAGGTGGCCGGGAAGAGGCTTATTCTCTTCCCGGTGATTCGAGATACGGAGTTGGTTTCGCTTCGGCGATCCTTCCTCCTCGATCCGAACGATGGTGTCCGCTAACCGGGAAATGGCGATCTACTGCTTCGACAATCTCGTCGCCTACTACAGTAGCGATCAGGCGCCAGCGCCGGCCTTCGAGGATGGGCAGCAGTAGGGAACGACTTGTGCTTCTTTTGAATCGCGTCTCTTTTTACTCCTTTTTGATTAAATGTTGTTTATCTGTGGTCTGATGAACATGGCTTACGAGTTAGAAGAATATTTGTTGCGTGATTCTTAGGTATGCGTCGTTGTTAATTATCTGCATTTAATCGCGCCACCAGTTGACCCTGGGTTGTAATTTGAGTGGATGGGAAGTTACTAATGGTTGATGCTTTGATGAACAGGATATAGTAATTAGTTGACTAGGATTTGATTTATTCATTTTGGATTTCAGGATGTGCAGGAGTTTTATGTGATCATGGACTTTTGCTTATTTGGGCTTAGATGTGTATTCTACTGCCTTTCTGGGTATTTGCACGATTTTGATGATTTTGCTGTTTATTTACTGACGGAATTTTTCATTATCTTGGGTTCTTTTAGTTTCTCTTTTGTTTACTGTTATCCTAGTTACTGAGTGGTATCCACATTGCTATTCTGCAGCTAATAAATTTACTGGTTTGTGCACTGAATGAACATATGGTTAATGAGGGGATATCTTTAGAAACAGTCCTTGATCAGCTACATTGTACTCAAATTTACTACAACAATAGCTTTTTTTGTTCATGTCTCTGGACATTCTTCTTGCAGTACTTTTAAATTTTATAATTTTACTTGTTTACACTGTGATCCTTGTTCAATCATTCAATGTCGCTTATAATGTGATTTTTTAATCCTGAATATGAATTCATAGCCCTATTCATTTCATCATGACATTCTGTGTCCACCTGTAAGTAATAGATTTTTGGTAGCTGATCTCTGAAAAACGCTGTTATATTGTGCAGTTGTTTGCCTTTTAAGTAAAACATATATATTATTTTTAATTTGTTACATGTTGGTGTTCTCAAATCAGTAAGTTTCTCATTTCAGTCCATTGTTTGTGACATGGAAGAAAGTACTCAATGGCAGTGAGCCTCGCTTGCGAGGATGCATTGGAACTTTAGAAGCTCGTGGCTTGATCAATGGTTTAAAGGATTATGCATTAACTAGGTATGTCATGCCAGTATGATGCTTAACATTGTTGTTTTAACTAATCAATTTTAATCATTTCTTGATTAGGAGATTGTGTTCATTGTCTAATCCTAATTGTATTCTAAGAAATTGTTTTTCAGCTTAGCTTTGGTAGCGTGAGTTAACATGAAATAGTGACTATTTTTTGGGGTGAACCGCTAAGGAGTACAGGTTCATTTTAACTTTAATTGGCTTTTTCATAAAATGCCAAAAGCTTAGTGATCTAATAGTACGTTCAATACTTCTTTATCATATCTCTAAAGCGCATATTGGAATGTTGCATGTCTATCTTAATGGCCATGCAAGTTACTAATTAGATGTTTGTGCAAAGTTTTCAATTATGAGGTCTATAAATTAGTAACTTTCGTGAATAATAAGTGTTTACACGTGGGACCTCTGGTTTTGATAGTGTCAGCCGACAGCAATAGATGACCTGGACTAGCAAATATTTGCATAGAGTTCCTTTTACTTGCACCAACCAAGAGCAAGTTTCTTCTTGTCGAAGTAGGGCTTGTTCTGATCTTAAATTTGAATTGGACTTGACCTTCGGTTGAATGACATCCATGGTATAGTCGCTGCACTTACTCTGGCGGTGATTGGGCTTCTACACTCCCAAACCTTTGTTGTAAACCAAGCCATGGCTATCAATGCAGCCCCCCCCACTAAAACTACCTATGGGTGGCCCATAGGCACACATCATTTCCCCTCATGTCCAGCATCGGTTTTGTCGATGGCATCTGATCAAGCATAAGAGCAATTGCAGGCTCCACTTGCAAACTTGTCAGCAGCCTCTCTTCAGGCACTAGCGTTATGTTGACGATTGTCAGAATGCTCGATCGCCTTCACATTGGTGCATGCCCGGCTGCACTATGTTGCTTGAACAATGGCCACAGAACAGTTGTCAGGTAGGTCCTTACAAACCTGGTTCGACAATTCCCATCCTTGTTAGCCGTCGACGTTCCTCCAGAACCCTAGCAAGTTATTCCTTTGCACTGTCATCCTTTACCCTTCCTTGAGGATGATGATTGCCATCGTCGCCCCTTCAGCGAGGCGATCAATTGCGCACCTGTAGCTGAGGGCAATCCACCACGCGCGTCCACCAGCCAATATTCAACCATCGGAGCGACTTGAAGACTTCAGTCCTATTTTCACACTCACATGATACATGTTACAAATCAGTGCCTCCAATGCACCCTTCATTTCCAGAGGTCTTGAGGAGGTTGCTTAAGTTGGGTGAGTTTGATATTACTTTTGTTCAAAGGATGTTGATAACAACCCAAGTCCTTACAGATTTTGTGGCTAAGCTAACCACTAAGGAATGCACTCTAACAGCCTATGAAAGCGATCCTTGGGTTCTATACGTGGACAGGGCTTTTGGGTGCCAATCACAAGTAGGCTTGGTGCTCATGGGCTTGGATGACCAGAAATTCATCTCTCCATCAAAATAGGCTTTTCGATGACTAACAATTAAGCCAAATATGAAGTCCTACTCGCTGGAATTGAATTTGCCCGAGGGCCGGCAGTTGAACACTTGTAAGTGTACAATGACTCAATGTTGATGATTGGTTAGGTGCTTGGGGCTTTTGGAACAAAAATGAAGCCCTCAAAAAGTATTTGGTAAGGCTCAAATCACTGATCACGTGCTTTAAGCACTTCACCATCGATGATGTCACCAGAGAGCACAATCGTATGGTAGGCCACCTATCTAAATTAAGGATGTTGACTTTTGGGAACAAATCTTTGAGAGTCTAGGCTAAGAATTGCCCACAGGGAAAACCTTATCGCCAGGATCCTTCAGCCAGGTTACTTTTGGCTCGATATCTACAGTGATGATAATTAGCATGTCTAGTAGCATCCGAAGTGCCAATTCTACGCTGACCTGCACTGTCGGATGCCAGATTTCTATGAACCATAAACTCCTTGTGGCCTATCACAATTTGAGGCATAAAATTTGTAGTGCCCATGGCTGTGGCTAACAGGATGACTTCAACACTTATAAAACCACTGTCTAAAGGTAGGAGTCAACGACTCGACTAATGATCTTCTAGAAATCATCGTAAAAGAAGAACCCCTATATAAGCCAAAGATAAAGGCAAATCCTTTACTCTGCAAAATGAGTACGCCGATAATAACAAACATCCTTCTACAAAGAAAGGGCAGATACAAGCATATATGAGACAATCATAAGAATAAATTCGGACTAACTTAATCGAGTATCACTTAGAGGACTTACCAAGGATTAGCTGGTTATCATTACATTAACTCATTCATCAGAAGACTAGTTATTCCACCAAAGAGATGGATTTTTAGGGTGCATATGTTAATACAAAGGTGGTAGAGAGACCTGAGCTCTATATGTGTCCAAAGAAGATGAACTATCAAGAAAGACTGTAGAGGTCAAGGTTAATAAGTTAAAGCCAGTCAACATTCTATCTTGAGAACTATGTTGTGGAGGCTACTGATGAGATAACTCTCAAGAAAATGTGGTGTTCTCAAAAGATCCTCCATGAGCCTTAGACTTTTCTCGTGCTTCAACTCATGCGACAGGCCTAAGCACTTGTAGTGCTCGACATGATGGAAACGAGAGTCTCATGTGATCCTTTTCTTCTTAAAAGGTGGAAAATTAGATCTTACAGTGTGTGGAAACTAACGAAAGTGATACTCAAGAACTTGCTACTATCCCATAAGATGACACATGTTAATTGACTACTTCCGGCTATCACTAAATTCTAATTAGAAGTTGTCACATAAGTGCCATACCAAGACCTAGATCAAGTACTGTGGAATGTATGTTTCAAGGGTGCTAGAGAGGAGATCTAATCTTATGTGGCATTCTCTTTCTCTCTCTTTCTCTCACTCTCTCACTCTCTTTCTCTCTCTCACACACACACTCTCTTTCTAGGGATAGTTGTATATAAAGATCACTACTTTCCAATAGAAAGATGACCCTTCTTGTTGACTCCTCCTAAGATCCTTCCCCTCCAACTTCTCCTCCTACTTGAGACCGCTTCTGCCAGTTCCAAATGGAAGCTCAAGTGCTTACTCCTCCCTGTATGTAGCCGTGCAAGGAAAACAAGACAATTTCCAAGCCTTGTAGTAGAAGAAACATAGTGGAATTCCTTCAAGTTACCAAGAGCGCCATGGTTTTCCCTGGTTGGGAAAGCTTTCACACAAAATCCTGACGTCCATTTTCTTTTCCTTCTTTTACCATTTTTTCCACGCAAAATCTCAATTGACATTTAGATTGACCGAAATTGTTTACAAGACAAAGTGCGTATTCTCACCGATACAACATAAGTTCAAAATTTGAAATGAAATAAACTAAAATAATAAAATGAACAAAGTACAAAACTACATAATCTGGTCCCAAAGTAAAGACTATATCAATCTCTGGGGAACTAGTCATGCTCTGGATTAATTCTGCTATACTGATTGAGTAGTTGATTAGATTTGAAGATACGGTTGAATCCTTTTCAAAAAATTCTAACATTGTACATATGTACATTGAGCACATTATTGAGCCTTAAATGAGCGTGTTCACAAATATAAACAGCTTTAGTTTATGCTTGTTGAAGCTGATATCTAGACAATTATTCAAGATTGTTTGCTAAGCTTTAAAAGAAACTCCCATAAATATGCTCTTGAGGAGTTGGACAAGTAGCTGCTTACGCATATCAATTCACTTATAGCCTCAAGTGCCATAATTTAACATATTAAAGCTTTACTAGTCAGTCTGCTGTCATACTTGCCAAAACCTTTTAAGACCCATGGAGCTCTCCAAGAATCATGGTATTATCTTTGTTGCTTTGGAGGTTTCTTTCTTTTTTTTATTTCCTGGGGAATGTGGCATTCAAATGTACACCTTTTATTTTAAATCTTACAAAGAATTACTTTCCATTCTGTGTAAGCGACATAAAAATATTTTCATACTTTTTTCATGTTTTTAATCATGTTATTCCCTGCAGTTACATTGCCTAAAAATGAAATCTTATGATTTATCTCTTCTAATATGGCCTATTGATGATAACAGTCGATGCCATATGTACTTTTTCATTACTTTCCTCAATTGCGTGCATTACAATAACTTTGATAGTTTTGTATTTTCGATGTTTCGTGTTATCAACTCATGATTTCTTATGCTGCCTTGTAGTGCTCTGAGGGACCGACGCTTTCCCCCAGTCCAAGCTAAAGAATTGCCATTTTTGGAATGCACTGTTTCTATTCTTACTGACTATGAAACTGCTTTAAACCATCTTGATTGGGAGGTGTGCTGTTTCTTTCATCATTTAACGCATTGAAGGACAATAATCATCAATTTTTATCAGTATGATAATATTCTCTTTAGTTGCCACTTCCCATTCTTCGATCTTTACATTTATGACTACCATATTCTGTCCATATAATTTGCATCCTATTTGTATGTGTGAAAAGTGGTGTTCATTTTTTCATCTCTTAGCTTTTTATCATACCGTTTTCTTTTAATATTGAACAAACTTTCATTAACTTTTGTCCGGAATAGTATAACGGGGGAATTAGAGTCATGACACAGAATTAACCTTAATCTTCATATTAATATCAAAAGCATTGAGACGTTATAAATGGCATAGGTTAGATACTTTCATTATCCCTGCCATTCTACGTTTACTCAATATCTGATCCTAGTTAGTGCATACGTTTCACTTTTTAATTACATGCATGAGAGTTGTATCTTTGTTTTACATGTCATACATCCAAAAATCATCTTATTTATATCCCGAACACTTATTTGTTAGTATGAACATTTGGGTGATTAATATTTCATCTATTCGTCAATTAAATTTAACCATGGTATCCAGTTTGTTTTGTTTATGATTTTTTGGATTCAAATATATAAGGTTCAATTTAGTGTTATGCATGCAATTATTCCTATTAATATCCATTCCTCAAAATTTTTACTAGTTACGTAGCATCAAAAGTGTCCTACTTTTAGAAAAAAAACGTGTCCTACCTTTTGGACCCTCTTTTATGCATCTAAAACAATAGCATTCATGAATTACATTTGAAGAATTTGAGATATCAATTCCGTTACACTTTTGGAGTGTTTTCTTTTTTTTTGAAAATAAGAATAAATTTGAAAATATCTTTTTTGGGCCCTTGAGATCTATTTAATGTTTCAGTTTGGTACTTTCATCAAAATTGTCATCTCTCCCACTCTACTTTCTCTCACCTCTATATCTCCCTCTAAGTCGGTCACTGTCATCTCCCCTAATACGTCTTCCTTAGGGTTGTCAGTGATGGGGGAGGGGGTCACGATTTTTCTTCTTCAGGATCCCTCCGTAGATGGAGAGAGAGGGATGCCCACAACCTCTCCCAGCAAATTGAGAGCCGCCACTTCATCTCCCACCTCAGCACTGACTTCCTCTAGTGCACCATCTATGACTCCAATGAGCCCTTCACCCACCTCGTAAGTATTGAGTACATTGTCTTTCCCAAGTTCAAGCTGTTACTACCAAAGGAGTAGTAGCTGTGACATTCCCACACATATGAGGTGAAGATCAGGCTATGAATCTGTCTGTGCATGTTGGAGATCATTTGGAGGCTGGAGGTGGACTTGGCGGGCATGTACGGACAGGCCACCAGAGAGAGGAAAAATGAATAGGGATCTGACTGAGTCAAAAATCCTTCCACCAGCATCTTTGTCAAATTAGTGGTGAGCGGTGTTGCCTTCTCCTTGATGGTTGATGGATGGGAACTTCTCTCTCGTTCTCCTCGATGCCGAATCAATGAACCCTTGGAGAGAAATAGGGGAAGAGATAAGGGGAAGAAAGAAGAGAAGAATTGTCATGGGAATTTAAAAAAAAATAAAAAAAATTTGGTCTCATTCTCAAGGCAAATGGGTGGAAATCATTTAAAGGGGCTTGCTTAAAAATATTTAAAATGACCTCAGGAATCTAAAGAGAGATTTTCAAATTCATGTATCTACATTATATTACCCCCTTGACCTCAGGGACTGGGCGATATTTACCCTTAATGTTAACAACCTCAACTCAGGCTTGATTTATAGTTGTATAGTGCAATTCCTAGTTGAGTTTGGCTTCTGAAAATGGCACAACTTTAGCCTACTCATGATATAATTTTCTTTTGCCTTCTCTTTTTAACATCACTTGCTTTAACTTCTTGTAATGATCTGATTATGTTCTTTGACTTCATTCTTGTTGGCGGTAATATGTTTCCTGTTGGGAACTGAATTTTTACCTTGCAGGTTGGAAAACATGGCTTGATTATTGAATTTACTGATCCTGATTATAATTCAAGACGCAGCGCGACTTATTTACCTGAGGTGGCTGCTCATGAAGGTAAAATCTTATATCCTCTTTTAATAATTAACTATTTAATTCTCTTTTGGGACATATTTTTTGAGTTCTAATTTTGGAAAACAGCAATCACCATGAATCCATGGCAGATAAATCCACAAATTTAATAAAACAAAAATGTTCTGTTTTGCTATTACTTCATGAAAGTTTCTTTGCATAACAGTATTAACAGTTGGATATACTGTGGTAGTGCTGCTTAACTAAGATCGCCCTGCACTTTATTATAGATTGTCTGCATATCTATGTAATATGGATTCACTCACGAGCGTGCACATCTACATACGTATGCATAGGCACATTTGTTGTGATGCTGTGGCTAAAGACGGTGGTGACTGTTTATTGTTCGTTTGCCGAGTTAACTTTATACCGGGTTAAATTTAACTTTATAGATTGCATCATACACAAATTTTAATATTAAGATTAACTTTATTTTACATTCTATATAAATTTCAAAATAAAAATTAAATTTATTTCACATTCTATACACATCCCAAAATAAAACTAACTTTATTTTTAATCTTTCACATATCTAAAATAAAAACATTAAAAGTATTTTTTTTTCTATCAAAGCTAATTGTTTACCCCAATTAATAATAATCTCATAAAAATCTTCTTATTGAAGAGAATTACTGGAGTAGTTTCTGATAAGTTTCTAGGTCTCTATTAGGGCTGGAAAGTAACTCAAAGCTCGAAGCTCATTCGAAACTCGCTCAAGTTTAAGCTAGACTCAAGCTCAACTCGAATGATTTCAAGTCGAGCTTAAAGCTACTATTCAAGCTCGAGTGTCATTTCAGGTTAAGTTTGAGCTAATGATGGCTTGCTTGATATAAACTTGAATCGGTTTAAAAAATATTATTTTTGAGAAATATATAAATATGTATCTAGATATGTGTATATATTTTTTACATTTTTATATGTTATATATATATATATATATATATATATATGCAAATATAATCCATTCAAGTTGGCTCGAATGGATTTCGAGTTGGCTTTATTTCGAATAATTTTGAGTTGAGCTTGCTTGACCTAAAATCATTTCAAGTTTAAGTCGAGTTCAAGTTGATCTGAACTCAAAAATTTCGAGTTTAAGCTAGCACCAACTAGCTTGAACTCGACTCGTTTACACCCCTAGCCTCTATTAGAGAGAGGGAAGCATAAGAATGAATTGTCCTATATTGGGAAGTGAATGGAAGTTCTTGGTTTATATAATTTAAGATCATGATTTTAAGGTGCTGATGTGGCTTTAGAGGGCTTCAAAATTGTGAGGCTACAACCAAAGCAAATTATAAACATCTGGGCTCGAGTCATGACAATGAAATTATAGACGACCTCTTGCTGTACGATGTGGTTCGAGGAAAACTAGGAAGAAGTTAGTGGGCTTGTGAGTGTGATTCTCGTGATTGAAAGAGTAGGGAGTGACTCTCAAAGTGTTGAGTGATGTGCTAAGGGAAGGAAGTTTCTGAAGCAACTTCAAAAAGGCTTCTAGGCCTCTCAAGAGGAGAGGGGCATAGGGTGAATTGTCTACATTGAAAAAATTAAGTTCTTGGTTTAGGACTTTATATATACAAGATCATGAAGATGTGGAGTGTCTTTCGGTGTTGAAACTATGGGATTATGGTTAAAGTGGATAATACTATGACATCTGAGACTCAGGTCATGATATATGCGCTTAATATAGACAGCACATGGTTGGCGTGCGTATGAGAATTGATACGAACATCTGATACAGCTCACTGCATTGCCGCATGTGACTGTACATGCAGATACAAATTATGGTTGTCAGAAATTTGACCAGAGATGTAAGAAAAGTACATGCAGACATTAATCGTTATGGGTAGCACAATGCGACATGACCTTTACAGGTTTATCCTACCCAAAAATTGTGTGTTTGTGTCTATCTTGTTTTGGTTCAGGTCTAGGTTACAAATTTTTTTGGCACTTTTTCAGATTGATCCCCGTTGGGGTTCAGCATTATCTGGTTGTTGATTAGCTATTTGGCATCTTCCACATTTTTTTAAAAGATACTGACCTATAAACTGTCAGGTGAGCGGGTGGACCACAAAATCATATCTATAGTCGAACCAAGGCTCAGGTCACAAAAATTAAACATTTTAATCTGGTCAGATTTGAGCTCAGTTAACTAGGTTAGCTTAGCTTTGGTTCTTACTCGAAGTAGGCATCCAAATTAGTCACACGCACAAACCATAATTATCAAATGCTGAAACTACCTTGTCCCAATATTTAGGACTAGCTTGCCTAATTAATTTTGCCATTCTTTCTTCAGAGTAAGTGGTTTTGAACCTTACCCTTCTTTTCAATTCTTAGGGGAAATGCCATTTGAGCTATTAATGTTAAGAGGAAAAATACCAGGTGGGCCATACACAAGTGAACAGACGCCATCTATTCCAAACGTACCATTTGTGCTATTAATGTTAGAGGAAAAATACTTGGGGTCCTGCACACAAGTGATTAGATGTATCTAATCCAAAAACTTAGGTTAGAGGATTAGCTCATAAAATGTGCATTAAGTTCATTAATTTATTATTAACTATTAATATCGGATAATTGCTCGTGTATTCTCAATTCACCTCATATGAGAGTCCATCCACATTAGCCTTTTCTTGCACAATAGCGCATTTTAAGTGCATGCATATTAAGTGCTCACTCATCTATCTGGAGATTGAGTTACTTGCTCTTTAGATTTCCTGCTCAACCATATTAAAGGAAGGAACCCATGAGAGCACCTGGATGAAGCATTTGACCACAACCGAATGAACTTTAATTCCACTTGTATTGGAGAAATATTAGGGATCCAGGTTGGGCCCAGTGCACTTTGACACCGTGATGCAGTGTGGGGATCAGTTTCAGACGATCCTAACGCTACCAATACTGGGATAGTGCTTA
Source organism: Apostasia shenzhenica (assembly GCA_002786265.1). Taxonomy (NCBI): domain Eukaryota; kingdom Viridiplantae; phylum Streptophyta; class Magnoliopsida; order Asparagales; family Orchidaceae; genus Apostasia; species Apostasia shenzhenica. Next base: position 943,550 of record KZ451942.1, on the reverse strand, counting down.
AGTTTCTATATATATATATATATTTAAATGCAAATGGAGAGAACATTAAACTAAGTTTTTAAAATTATATTAAATATATATATTTTTTTCACATAAATGTCATGAAATAATTTTGATGATTAAAATTCAGTCCAAGCAAATTCAGAAAACTTATGCAACTAAGATAATTGAAATATCGAACTCCAAGAAGATTTAACATATATGTGTTTTAACTTGAAATTCCTGCACTAACATGCTTAAATCCTTGAGATTAACTTAAACATAGGTAGTAAATTTAGGGCTAATAATGTAAACTATCCACAAAATAATTCATTATAGCAAAAACTGTTTCAGGATTAGACTCAAACCAACAAAGGAAAACAGAGAGCAGTCCAAGCTTGGTTAGAACAGTGAATGCTAAAGATTATAAGCATGAAAATTGAGAGTATTGACAAGCTAGACCAGAGCAGAATGATTCTTATGTACAGCTACATCAATAAATGATTTCCAGATCAATTTCTTCTCAGTGACAGATTCTGGCTGAAGATTTACTCAAAAAAAAAAACATGGAAATGAGCAACAGCCAGATTCAGAAAAATTAGGAAATACTATGATTAAACTAACGAACCTTCAACCCCTGATCTCGAAGCTTCAGTCCCTTTGCCGTAGTCTCCTTCGAAGCTGAATTGCCCTTGAATGGAAATCGCAGCCACCTGCTCGGCTCCGATCAGTAGGAGAAAATGCCTTACGCAGCTGCCTGCTGTAGTGTCGACAACAAATCCGTGACCACCTGCTCGGATCTTCTCAAACCTCTGCTCTGAAGGTAGAATCGCTCTCTGAAAAAAAAACCATCTTCAGTTGCCGCGTTCTTCCATTTATAGATGGAGCAGAAACTGAAAGAGGGAGGGCGGTTGTGCAAGATGCGTGGCCAGCAGTTGGGGAAGAAGATCGTGGCCGGAGGTTGCTTGCGTGGGGTGTGTGGCCGGCGAGGAGAATCATCAAACCCGACGGAGTCGGCGTCGTGGATTGAGATTGAGCGAGCTGCAGCCAAGGGGCGCTGATATCTTTCCTCGATCAAATACGAAATCCCCTTTAGGGATTTTGAGAGAAAATTATGATTTAACTTGCTACTTTCTTCTCTTTTTCAAGTAGATTCATTTCTTTTACAAAAAGCTTGGCTAACCCATAAATGATTCAAATTGGACTCAAATCGAACCCAATTTGATTCCAATTGTACATTTCCGATTCAAACTGACTTGTACTGAAATAAAATATATACAGGACTCATAAAGTGGGCATTCCCACCAACATAACCCAACATTCGATTTGACAAACAACCCAAATAAAATATGCAGAAGATAAAGATAACTATATACAAGATAATAATTTGTTATGTTCTATACTCGAGATCGTAGTGATTTGGCCCTACATCGCACCGGTAGTTACTAGCGTAGGCTTTTGGGTTAATGAGCGTCTATTCACTTTTTCACCTTATGCATGTGATGTCTATATTCGATACCTTTTACTACGAATTTCAAACAATGTTTTCTTTGATCATGTCTTTTTCTTTGATCTCGAACTTAAAAACGATTCTCAATATTGGAGCAGGATGGACCAAGATTGAAGCCATCGACTCGCTAATGAGGAAAGCAGGATATAACGGCGTCATCACCGAATCCCTCCGCAAGAGACTCCGCGTCACCCGCTACCAAAGCACCCTATATACCATGCATTACGCAGAATACATTGCTCATATCAAGGTAATTCGCGGGCATCTCCCTGCACTGAACGGGGTCAAGCCTGTTATTTGATTGATTCATTACCATTGTTGAATTGATGCAATCTGGGCTAAAATTGCAATTTGATTCCAAAACCAAGTGCTAATTGGACAGTTATGATCGTTTCAAATTAGCATATCAACTACTTTTTCTATTTTGTTATAACAAACTTGATCAAACTAGATTAATCTTTACGATTTAAAATTTTACTTTTTGCCCAGGCTCGACCCTGGCTCGACTGTCGGGCTTAGGTTGGGCCACCAAGCCCATCTTGAAAAGTTGTTGGGTCGCCGCCGCGCCCACCTGCCTAACTTCCATCTCATACCAAAAAGTTCCTAAATATTTTTTCAGTGGTCATTAATTTTCTTGTTCACTAAAATTTCAAATTACATGATTAGTTTGCACAACAAAATCCCCACTTCAATTAAAATCGTAGTTCGCCTATCAGGCTCAGGCCTGGCCTCATACATAACGCCCAAGCCCAGTTCGGGTTTATGGCGGGCTCGAGCCTAAAACCTCGAAATTAATAAACCGACTATGATCGATTAAAATTAAGTCTAGTTCTAATGCCTTTCTTCTCTTTTCGGATTGTTGCATTTATTATTTTTTGTATTTATTTATGGATCCCTTTCCTTTCTAATTTTAATTTGGTGGGACTCGAAAATAGTTGTATGCTCCTATAAAGTTATTTAAATGTTGTGTACGTCCTTTACAGCTACATAAATTAAATGGAATAAAATTGAAAATTTAGGTAAAATTAATATTAGGAATGACCAACGGATCGAACTATCGTAATAAAGTTTGAAAATTATTAATACATATGTGATTATTTTAAAAAATTAATAAAGTTTTTTTCATTGAACATAATAATAAAGTTAATAGCAATTTAGGTCTCCTGTTTAGATTTGTGTAGTTGAGTCTCTATGGGTTTTAAGATTAATCAAATTTGTCTTTTAATTTGAAATAATATGTAAATAAATTTTTAAGTATTAATAAAGGTGTTTGATAAAGAAAGTGTTCTCTGATGATTAAATCAGATTGAATATTATATTTATTTAAAATATTATAGATTTTAAATTAATCAAATCAATATATTAATTAAAAAAATATAATTATCTAGGTCTTTTCATTTATATATTAATAAATCTATTTACGCATTATTAAAGCTGGAAGGTCAATTTGATTAATTTTAAAATTAAAAAAATTTAATTACTATTTATCTCAAAAAAATATTATAACAATACACTATAACTCTTTCAAAACTATCATATAAAAATGATAATAAGTTTATTTTTTATTTTACTCGGCTCTAAAATAAAATTAATATTAATTTGAATCATTCTTAAATCTCAGAACAGACAAATATTTAGCTAAACAAACCATTCAGTTTTTGAACAGAAAAGATGGAAAAACAGCAATATTTGGCCAAAGTTTTTTTTTTTTTTTTCTAATATTGAAATCAAGTTGAATTCAATAAAAAGAATACTGTCTGATTTTGTTTTGTTTTTATTTTCTAATATTGAAGTCAAGTTGAAATCAATAAAAAGAATACTGTTTGATTTCCTCAAAGCATTTATCTCCAATCAGAAAATGAAAAGCAGAAGGCATTGAAGAAATCATCCCAGTATGTCATCCTAGACTTGATCTGGTGACTTCGTATGCCAAGAAACAAGCAGCATTGGCTGGAACACTTCTAGCCATGGCAGGACCAAATCCTCTATACAGCCCCTTCACCCCCTCTGAAGCTAAGATCTTCCTGAAGGCATCCACTGAGCCTGAGAATTTCGGGTTCCGATAGTTGTCCACCTGAATGACACTCTTGACGACGTCGGTCGGGTAAACAGAGGCCCAGAATGAAGCGCCGGCAAGTCCTCCGGCGACAATCAGCGGACCACGGCCGAGCCTGGAGGTGTCTGGCCCACCAGCAAAGAACTGCTTCAGGGCTTCGTAGACGCCAAACATTATGGCATTTCCGGGGATTTCTCGGGCGAGAGTTGGCAGTAGCCCTTTATATAAGCCTCTTATACCGCCTTCCGACCGTAGAACTTGCTTTGCCACATCGAGAGGCCCGCCGTACTTGATTGCTCGGGTGGCGGCCGAGGATGATTCAGCTAAAGCGCTTTGTGCCTGCAATCTGTTTCAAAGAATAGCAGTTTAGGTACTTGGTTCATTGCGAATAACAAGCATGTGATATAAGATCAGTTTACTCGGAGATTGTGAAATAATAAGAGAAATTATGACAAGAATCTGATAAGATGTAGAAATTGCATAACATCGAATGAACGAAATGGCAAAAACTTTTCATTGAAGATAATAGGGATTCAGAAATATCATTTGCCTTCAATAGCTCAGAAGACAGTCATTCATTTAAAACAACCCATCACTTCGATTTCATTTGCAAAAACAAGGAGCTCAAAATCTCATCATCTTATTTACTTGAAGTTATTAAAAAACACCAAATGAAACAACATTTAGGGCTAGCTCCCTATGGCTTAAAGCCAAACCTTGTAAAAACCCGGCGGCCCATTGTCTGGCTCATGGCCAAACAGTTCATTGTACCTGTTGGGCTGGAATCTCATTAATTTAAACATTCAAAAAGATAGTATTTTAGTTATACCAAACATTGTATACACATTCAATAGACAAACTTATTCTATTAATTCGTTACCATCATGAAACAGTAAAGCAAAAATGAATCGATTCGTGACTATCAGACTGGTTTAGCATCCAGCCAGATCGGAAGGCAAGCCAATTAGTCCCCTGTCGGACTGGTCGGACTGACGAGTCCAGTCCTGTTTTTATAACATTGATTAAAGCCTATGTAAATCAATCTGGAGATGAGGATGTGGCTAGAAGAAAAAGGCACTTCAAGGACGAAACTGTTCAAACCAAAGCTGGGGTTAGGAATGCATGATCTAATTTCACGCCCTTTTACTCACTTTCTCATTAGATCTCTCCAAAAACAAAAACCAACATAAAGCAGAAACAATGTTTTGATGCTTCAAAGGCTTTTCAATTATGAGATTATGTAGACAGATGATCACTTAGCCTGCTGACCTTATCTTCTAATCTTCTACTTCAAAAGCCAACAAGAAAGATAAGACTGTTAATGTATGCTTTCAGAGCATTTAAAACTGACATTTTATTATGGATTAGTAGAGGAGTCACAAAGGTTCATGCTAAAACTAAAATACAACAGTTTATAAAAGGTTGGAGCAATTCCCTCAATTCTTTAACACACCATAATACGATCCCTTGAACTACTGAGGACATAGGGTGCGATTAATGGAATTATTATAGCTAATCACATCTTTAACCCTTAATTCTTCAATAATATGCACAAACCTCCCTGTACGTAAAGAAATTGGAGGCTTGTGTGTAATTGGATAAGACTTTGAGGATGCACGTATAAAGCAAATGAAAACTGTTAACCCATCCGGAGTTTAGCATTGTAGGTTAAGAGATGTTAACGAAGGTAACAACGGGGTTGTTTTCCGGTGCTTAAAACATTTGTGAGATTTACAAATAATACAAAAAACTTGGAGATTAGATATGTTACAAAGGTTTCAAGGATGGGACTGCAATTCCACAAAAAGATAACCATTACTGACCTACACTTGATCAACTCAGTAGGACATGCTAGAAATGAGACAGCAACTCCAGCACCTGCGCCACATATGACCTGCTGGTTCACAGTGAGAAGCGCCCCAGGTTCAGACCTCAGTAAAGCCTCCATTTGTCCTCTCACAGTAAACAAAACAGCATTGAAGGCAGCAACAGTTGCAAGAGGGGCTCCCATCCCTTTGTATAAGCCCCTTGGACCTTCTGCAGCTACTGTCTGCTTAACAGCATCCATTGCACCAGAGTACTTGGGGAGTTGTCCAGGAAGTGGGGCTGGTTGGCTTTGAAGTTTCACCTTAACAGTGTCGAAAGGGTGGCCAACAATCAATTGCGCAGCCCCTCCAACAGTTCCGGAAGTCAAATCCTTAATCACGTCTGCCATCTACAGTGGTAGAGATTATTAAAAAATGCAACAACCAAAAAAACTTCTAATTCAAGTTAAAAAAAAAGAAACTTTTAATTCTCCATTATGCTTTCTCAAAAGTGTCTTTCATTTAAACTGACTGCTGCTGAACTCACACATTAGAGATGAAAGAAGAATAAAAGAAATGTTTGTAGGAAAACATTAAGTAGAACCAATAAAGGAAGCATAAACAACTCTATAAGCCACACAATGTCATGTCATTTCATGTTCTCATATTCCCATTTTGTGGTCATGCTTCCTAAGTATTTCTATAACATTGAGCATAAGTAATGCTAAATTGCATTATCACATAAGTAGTTGCATAAACTTCCATTTGTTCTTTATTTCCGTTGAAATAATCAAGTTTGTTTAATGCTTTTCTTAAATATGAATTGTTGCCCCTATTTTCCCTTTGCTTTTTCATAATAACTTGAACATTAGATGATATCACTACTAACTTGGGACCCTCAAGACCTAATCAAGCTTGTTCCTCACTAGGCTAGAAGAAGTGCCATTAAATCTATCATTACACATATATTTTATGTTTTTATAATATTTGTTATGTCTTGCCATATCCTTAACCGTATTTTGCAAAGTTGTCATGTCTTGATAGTATTTGTGCTGTGTTCATGCTTCTTATAAGCCAACTTATGTGATTGGTTAACATTAACAGATTGCAATACCAAATAACTTAAAATGAGTTGGTAGCCTTTGAGTTAGCAAAAGAGAAAAGATAACAATAGAGCAGATACTGGTTTTCATGAATAAGATTCAATAAGGCGATGTAAAATTTTAAACTATAAAATCAAAGATTACAATTAAAACAAAAACAACAAACAAACAAATAATAACAGGGGTTGGTCTCAAACTATAATATGGAGGACTACCATTGGAGCAAAAAATTAAAGGAAACCGTAATATGATGCATTCATCAAGATTTCAGTTAAATTAATCATGGTCCTTATTAGAATCGACTTTGACATATATTCTGAACAAATTGAGAATGCATTAAAACAAGAGTGGCAAAATCATTTGGGAATTTGAGGCTCTGAGCACAGATTTGGGAAGCATAAAGAAACATAAAGAATTTGATTGCTACGAATTGCCCTGTAAAAGGATGATTTGGGTTCAAGGTAGAAAGTAGGTAGCATTATTGAAGAATTCAAGCATGCAACAATTAAAAAGATCAGTTATCCTTATTTATGAGGATGAAATCTAAAATTTCGAAACAGAACGATCATTTATTCCCACAAAAAGAAAAAATTGCATAATGTTCTTCTATTTCCAGAATTGCAAGTAAATTATAACTCAAAATAAAAATGTGGTGGTAAGAACTCTGAAACCAGTCAATGTTCTAAGACAATCAACTTGACAGCTCAGAAGCAATTGATATCACACGGTGCAGCTTTCTGGCTCAAATCCAAACCCTCTCTACCAAATTTTCTTTATTGCACGAACCAATTGCAGAAGAGAATCATAGCTTCCAACACGAAATAATAGCACTAATGCAAGAAACGCAGGACATTATTTCAATCGTAACTCCCCAAAATTTAATCACGCTGTCAATAGCTAGTAAAATTCTGTTACTCACTCTCAGCACAGTACTCCCACCCAACCTCCAGCCACCCAACCAGAATATCAAGGTTTCTGATCGAGGGCTCAAAGTGAGATAAAATGGCCCATGAATCAACAAAACAATCCCCGGCAGACCAGATCGAGCGAGCGCAATTTTCAGATCCAGAAACCATTAGAAGACGATAAAGAAGGATCTGGGGACAGTGCAATACGACTTACTGTGATTCAGCGTAGCGCGTTGCTTGGAGTGTAAAGCAGCTACTTTTCGGGAGGGGATCCGATTTTTAGGGAGCAAGCGAAAGGAGACCACAAGAGGAGATCAACCACAAGATCAAAGGGAACGTGTGACGCCATGGTGGCCGCTGAGACGAGGAGATGGAGCCCCCACCGGTGGATTCGGGATAGAGCAGGGTTGGCGGAGAAGGAAGAATCTTGGTTGTCCCTCTTCTACTCGCACAACAGACCTAGGAATCTGCTGAGGTTGGATTGTGGGTACGGCTTTGAGCATAGAGGAACTCGATCTCGGCCGTGGAAACTTTAATGGACGGTCTGATGTAAGGTCTCGCATGCGGCGTAGCCCCATAAGATGGATGATTTGATTTAGTGTAGGGCCGGTAGACGAGGGATGTGACAGTGAGTCAGACAATCGCGCTCCGTTCAACTCATTTAAAATTTATTCTGATTTTAAAAATAAAAAAAGAATAATTACACTCAGATCCCTAAATTTAATACTTAATAACTCATAGATTCATATTTTTAAAATTATAACATGAATTTTAATTAATTATCAAATTTTTTTTTAAAATTTTTTATTATTATTATTTTTTTAAATTATCATTATACCCTCGACCTCTCTCTCCTCTCCGAGGGAATAATATAATTTAAAAAATAATAATAATAAAAAATTAAAAAAATTTATTTGATAATTTATTAAAATTTAACCTCAATATTATAATTTAAAAATATGAACCTATATATTATTAAGCGTTAAATTCAAAAATCTAAGTGTAATTATCTCATAAAAAAATTATTTTGATATCGATTTTAATTTAATTTTTGAGTTCAAGACCTAACAAGTACTCTATTCTTTTTGAAAGGCAGATTATACTAATTCTAGTGGATTGATAATTTTCTTTTGACTTTTATTATTATAAAATATTATTTTTGAATTATTCATAATATTAAAATTGTGGTGACAAAGTAAATTAGAACTTAAAAAAATTCTAGCTCCAATTAGGAACGTAAATGAACCAAGTGGTAAGCAGCTCGACGATTAGTTCTATAAGAGATTATTCATATTTTATGCATCAATATTAATAAATAAATTTTAAGATAATTATAAATGCTCAATTAATAAATGAAGAAGTCTAAATATATTAGCGTGAACTATATTCACAATTTGTGAACACATTAATATTTTTTTTAAAAATTTATTTATAATATTTATTTTTATATTCATAAATTCAAATATATATAAATTCGTTCGCAAATAAGTGAATATAGTCTTGAACAGATTACTACTCAATTTGGTTAGGCTCATTAGAATTAGACATTTCCGCTAGCATAGATTCATAAAATCGAAAACATTTCATTCAAATTTTGCCAAAAAATATACACAAATAAGTCCATTCTCACCTAATCAATATTTCGTCAAGATCATTTTGACGATTTATAGACACATTCAGATGCATCCAATTTCTGCATTTCAACATTTCATTTCAAAACCGGTCGAACCGTGAACCGGTCAGCCAACCGGTCCGATTTAATTTTATAACCGGATCCGCTTTAAACCGGCCAGAACCGGTCTAAACTGCAGTTCAACCGGTCAACTGGTGAATCAGTACGGTTGGACCGATTGAGTTTAAAATTAAAAAAAAAAATTTGCTAAACTCTGGGTTCCTAACTCAACCTCTGTTTTGCGGCCTCTACTCGCGCGACAGTCACGGACTCACGATTTCTCTTGCCTCGCACTATCCTCTCCAACTCTCATCCTTTCGAAATGATTTAGTATTTTAGTATTTTAGTGATATGAAATGATGAAATAATTTAATAATTTAATATTTATAAAACATATATTTGTTCAAATCTTTTAATGATGTACTAAATATTATACTCAATTTGTGATTTGCGAATATTTTGTTAGGTTATTGTTATTTCAATTTGTTTGGAATTATTTTTTGGGTTATTGACATAAAATATTATTTGTTAAATTCAATTATTAAATATTCATTTTATGTCTAATTATTATGTTGATGTGTGAATAATATATATCTTAACTATATTTATATTATATTTTATTAATTTTTTTTAATTTTTACTTCATCTCGGTTCGACCCTAGTTCGACCATTGAACCTTAAACCTTTCAGTCTACCGGTTCTGAAGCCAGTCCGGTTTTCAAAACCTTACTGCTAAGTCCAATAATATTAATAAAACTCAATAAATAATATTTTATCTAATTATTGGACTAACTTTAAAACTATATTAACAACTCACATGAAACCTGATCTAGTAGTTACAAAAAAATATTATCGAAAAACTCATTTGCACATCTTCTCAAACTAAAAAACAAATTTAGTTAATTTAAAAACTGAGAATAAATTACACCTAAATTCAAACTAGAGAGATCCAGTTGCCAAAAAGCAAGCAATGGTCTCTCTAGAAAGGAGCTTGTCTTACTACTAAATTCAAACCACACTATTGTTATAATTTTCAAATAAGATTAAAAAAATAGGAACAATTACCTGCATGCCACACAAATCTTTTAATATTACATCACACACATTTTCTTCATAAAATTTATACTATAAATTATGAAGAAAGTGTGTGTGATGTAATACATGAAGATTTATATGGCAGGTAAGTAATTATCCCAAAAAAATATGGTGTGCATGAGTCAGCATTATGCATTCATAACTTCAATTTTATATGAAGAGCTCAAAATTTCACAAATAATAAACAAATCACAAATTGTGAGAAAATCCAGAGTCAAATACTCAAATATGCTCCAATCAGCATCTTTAATAATGTGTGTGGTTTTAAAAAATCATTTCCTAGCTGACAGGAGTCAACATTAATGGCCAATAAAAAGATTTCCTCAATGTCAAATAATTTTTGTCAGAATAAACTTTTAAAGAGACTGAATGCAAGACTAAACATTAAGAATTCAACTGTGCACATGCTTGGATTCACACAATCTTAGCTAAGAATATTATAAATATAGCAAAAAAAAGCTTGACAAGGATTCAATCAAATAATTATCTTCAGAGCAAACTCTATAAAACAGCAGCATTGTGCCCATAATATCTCATAGATCAGCTACATCAAAAAGCCAAATAGTATGAACTGAGCAGCTGATGATACCAGCAAACAGTGAAGCAAAATCAAAAGAAGATGTTGACTCTTCACGAAATTCTTTCCGAAATCAAACAAAGAAACTACTATGAACAGAAGCTGAATCTTCATGATAATCATCAATAGTCTGATTCCAACTGCCAGCTTTAATCCTAATCTAATTCAAAATCTTCAACTCATCTCCAGTACAAAAGATACACCGACTTTGAAACAAAAAATATTTTCATGTCACATTTCGTGCCAATGACTATCACCTCCAAAGAAGATCAAAAAGCATCCCAAATGCATTGAAGAGGCAATAGAATTCATCCGAAAAGCATGAACATCAAAAAGCAAAAGTGTTTCTCGATGAAGTGATGATATAAGCATAAGCCTCTTGCAGTCTGATGGTCTTATTTTAGGGAACATTTGGCATCGAGGTTAAGCTTATAATCCAAGTTATCCTATCGGATAATTTCTAACCAATACATAACTTAAATTTTGTTTTTAATGTTAAAACTCAAAAGTTACTTTTTGGGTTTAATCCACTAGATTATCCTTGATTATCCAATAGATTAAGGATTTATAGATTAACACAAAACTAGCTTGTGGGCTAGTTTTCATCATACATTTGGGCAAAGTAGCATTTTTTTTCTTTTTGGGAATTTGAGCAGACATCGAGAAAAGAAAGATTTAAAGACCATTTTGAACAGGCAGTTGACTTAAAGTCTTTTTTTTTTTTTGATAGTTCAGTTGACTTAATGTTAGATGATGATAAACTTGTTGCCAAATATCCCCCTTTGTGCTACCAAGCTCTCGTATAATAATTAGGGATAACTGAAGTAAAGAGTAATATACTTCCTAGATTTGAACCTATAATATGTACTTCGTTCTATCTCTCTACCATTCATGCAGTCACACAAGTTATTGTCTTTAAGTTATCATGAAAGTAAGATTCTTCTCAATTACTGCGGGGATCATAACACCTTTTAATTTGGTTATTAATATTGGATAATCTAAACGATTAGATTAGATTAAGCTCAAAATTCTAACATTAAAGTCTCACCAGACAGCCACCTTTCTCTTCCTAGTTCTTTCTAAATGCCTCTCATCATCAATGATATGAGAAGCAAAAAATGCTAAATATACAATTCCTCACCTAAGGGCCTTCCTCTTAGACTTCAAAGAAAACCCACCAGGAGGCGATGGTGAGAACTCCAGGGGGAGGTGCGGTGGCTCCGACTGCCCCGTCAGCATCTCCAGTATCTCTTTAATAGACGGCCGGTGATACGGGAGCCTCTGGATGCAGAGAAGAGCAATGGTGATGCAGAGGAGAGCTTGCTCCCTGTCGACGGCTTGCAGAGAGGGATCGACAAGATCAAACAACCTCCCAATATGTGCAAGCTGCCTTGCCCAAGAGATAAGGTTAGCTCGCTCGAATTCCGACATTGGCGAAGCCGTCACCTGAAGCGGCCGCCTGCCGGAGACAATCACCAAGAGAAGAACACCAAAGCTATAGATATCACACTTCTCGGAGAGAGGTCCTCCACCACCATACTCAGGGGCGACATAACAGACAGTTCCCCTCATGCTTGGAGTGCTGCTCGCACAATCCCGGCTGCTTCTCCTGCCGGGGATCCGCCTCTCCACGCTCGTGTGGCTGCTTTTGGTCCAGCTCTTCTTTGTCCTCATCTTCTTCCTCTCCAATGGAGATTGAAGCTCCCCATCACTCTGCCACCATTGCTGTTCAGCTCCTTCGAGATTGCTCTTCGTTTTGACAATGGCCTTCCACTTACTCTTTTTTGTAAGCTCCTCGCAAAACTCCTCCCGCCACCATTCTCTGGCAGGCCGGCTCTTTTTCCTGCTTTTAACATCGTCCAGTGAAGCCCACCATTCGAGCTTCCTCTGCGGCTGTTTTCTTTCCGTTTTACCATTCAGGTCAGGGAGGCAGACCTCGCCGGCAACCCCCTCTGGCCCATCGGCGGTAATCCAATCGCTCTTCGGCCGCTCCTTTTTGATCTCGGATCGGATCCATTCCATCACGTAGTCCTTCACGCTGACACCGGACTCGGAGTTCCCGCCACCACCGCCGCCGCCGCCGTCCTGCCGCCACCACCAATCTTTCCCCCCTCCTCCGGCGCCGCCTTTCCGCCGACCATTCCTCCGGCTGCTTGAAGGCAATGTGTCCCTACCGCTGTCTATGCTCGCCCTGTCGAAACCCACAGCCTCCGACGTCGATGCGACATCCACCTCCAAAACCCTAGCAGCGAATCCGTCGTCTTCCTCTTGACATTTGTCGCCGGCGCTAGTCGTGCTCTCAACGGTCTCACCCGTCGCCGACGCATCGTCTTCCCCTCCACCGCCATTTCTCCAAATACTGGGTGAGGATTTACGATCGATCTCGCACGTGGGATCCTCGTCTTCCAAATGACTACCTCCCGCAGCAGAGGACAAACCGTCGACGGCCTGCAGCTTGAACCGAGCGAGGCCGAAGTCGGCGACCTTTGCGGAAAGGTGGGAATCGAGGAGGATATTGCTGGGCTTAATGTCGCCATGGATTATCGGCGGATCGCAGATCGAGTGAAGGAAATGAATCCCATGGGCGATATCCACCGCCACCGAGAACCTCCGCCTCCAATCCATGAGCTCCGGGCATCGCCGATCCAACAGCGCATCTTGGAGACTTCCATTGTGCATAAGCTCGTAGACGAGCAGCAGTCGCCGGCCAGAAGAGGCGGATTCGCAATCATCGTCCAACGCCATCTCAGTCGCCTCCAAATCCTTGCCTCTCCGCCTCCTCCACGGCCACCCCCACCAGCCCAAATACTTCTCGCAGTTACAGAATCCGACAGGGACGACGACCCAGCCACGATCTGGCGATGAACCCATTGTAAGGATCTTGGCGGCCAGAGATAGCTCGTTCTGAAACTCGCGCTCCCCCTGGAGAGATCCGGAGTCCATGAGCTTGACGGCGACGGGCTGGCCGGAAGACAGAGAGCCGCGATACACGGGTCCAAACCCTCCCTGCCCGAGCTTGTGCGAGAGGCAAAAGGAGGAGGTGGCCCGCCGGAGCTGAGAGAAGGAGAATCGGCGCAGTGGGTTCGCATCAGATGGGACAGTGGGGGCTGCTCGGCCGCGAAAGAATCGCCGGTAGAATATCACCGCCAGAGAAGCGGCGGCCAGAGCGGCGATGGTGGCAGCCAGAGCGGCGATGATCATCATAGGAGGACTGAGATGGTGAGGGCGGTAGTCGTGATGCCGGTGGTGTCGGACGGCCGCTTGAAAGGCTATTGCCGCCGGTGGAGGGGGCAGCGGATCAAGCATCGCGCCTTCCGTTGGCACCGGGAGAAGGGGGAAAAAGAAGAAAGCGAGCCTTTCTGGACTTTTGGACTTCCTTGCTACCCTTCTTCTTCCTTTGAGCTAAAAAAAACCTAGCTAGGCCGAAGGGATGAGGCCCGCGAGGAAAGAGGGCTTCGTTCCTCTTGAGTTATAAGCAAAAAGTGGAATCTTGCGCACCATCTTTTGCTCATCCAGGGGTATCACTCTTCTTTCTCCAACAGCACAGGATTGCATACATATTAATGATATAAAATATTAAATGTAAAGAAATTCGTGTCCATCATAAAATATAATATAAAATAAAATTAATTAACTATATATCACACCGTATAATTTTATTTATATTTTACCTATTTATTTTTAATTAATTATACTATACACATCTAAAATATTACAAAATCTTATATGTACACACTTGAGTTAAAACTTAATTAAAATCTATTTGAAAAAAAAACTATTCTATTAGTAAATCATTAAAATTATATTTTTACTTTTAATAATATATATTTTTCTCTTCCTCAATATCACACTAAAGCACTGATTTATCTTAAAATCAATTCACGTCACGGATGTCTCCTTCATTTGCAGTCACCTAAACATTAAGGTTTTAAAAATTTCACTCAAAATATATTTAAATATCCTTAAAATAATACGATGAACGACTCAGATTTTTTATAATCTAACTATAGTTAGGTTATTGAAAAATTATAATTACTCATTATAATAAAAATAAGTTAAAATATATGTATGTAAGATTTTATAATATTTTAAGTGTGCATAACATAATTAACTAAAAATAGATGGGTAATGCATAAATAAAACTAAATGGTGTAGCTTGTAGGTAATTATTCCTATAAAATATTAAATATAAAGAATTTCGTGTCCATCATAAAATATGATATAAAATAGAAATAATTAACTACATGCCACACCATTTAATTTTAATTATATTTTACCTATTTATTCTTAATTAATTACGCTATGTACACTCAAAATATTATAAAATCTTACATACACACACTTGAGTTAAAACTTAATCAAAATCTATTTGAAAAAAAATATTCTGTTAGTAAATTATTAAAATTATATTTTTATCCTTAATAGTACATATTTTTCTTTTCCTCAATGCCACACTAAAATGCTGATTTGTCCTAAAATCAATTCATGTCGTGGATGTCTCCTTCCTTTGCCGCCACCTAAACATTAAGGTTTTAGAATTTTCACTCAAAATATATTTAAATATTCTTAAAATAATATGATGAATGACTCAAATTTTTTGTAACCTAACTATAGTTAGATTATTGAAAAATTATGATTATTCATTATAATAAAAATAAGTTAAAATATGTGTATGTAAGATTTTATAATGTTTTGAGTGTGCATAGCGTAATTAACTAAGAATGGATGGGTAAGGCATAAATAAAACTAAATGGTGTGGCATGTTGGTAATTATTCCTATAAAATATTATAGTTTAGCTATGTTAACCTGAAATATTTTTTATTGAAAAATTTATAAAAAAATATTTTTAATTTCAAAAATTTATATAATATAAAATGAAGTTAATATTCTAGTTCTATATAAACAATAAAAAAATTAATATTAAACTTTATGTAAATTTTAAAATATTTAATTTAATATTAAATTTTATATATATATATATATATATATATCACTTAAAAATTAAAATATTTGCAAGGTGAGTGTGAAAATAAGTTGAATGAACTTAATAATCTCCATTTTATACTCGAGTAGTGAACTTAAATCATCAAGTATAATATTATGATTTTCTTCAAAATATTTGAGTTTCACATAAAAAAATTATCTTAAGTAGAATTATATAATCATCTCAAATTTAAATATTACTTGTAATAAGTATAAACATTTTTTAATATTTAAGTGTGTCTGGTATAAATCTTTTAATATATAAATGCCAACATTTTAATTTTTATGCCACTTTTCTAACCTATTGGAGAGTAGTATGTCTAAAATCAAATATCCCAAATTTAAAATTATATTATTATAATTTTTAAATAGAGCGAAAGAATTTACAATGTTTACGGATAAAAATAAAATAAATAAATTCTATTATATAAATTATTTAGATTCAAAAGCTGTGTTGCATGCTCTAATATGATACAAGTTATTATTTAATTTTTAGACATAAATAAAAAAGTACATTATAATATTAGACATATAATATGTTATAAACTTGTTATTTTTATTATTATTATACAAACATGCACACATATATGCACACATATAGTTGGTTAAATTAGTAAAACTATTTAAAATTATGTTTTATTGAAAATAAAAGGGCATGGCCTCCGACTAATCCTTGGATATAATTAAGATTCGTGTATTGTGTAAAAAATATCGGTCACCAATTAATAATTGGATTAAACTTAAATTACTCAAAATGGATCAACATCCATAATCCTTTCATATGGAGATAGTTTTTGTTGGCTAAGCACGTGGCTGCATTCATGAGCAATATTGAGGGCATCAATCTGGTGAGTGCATCTCTCAACTTGAGAAGAGGTATTGTGACTTTTAAGGTGTGGAAGCTGATTCAATTTATATATAATGCAAGGTAATAGATGACCACGTAACTTTATAAAGAAAAGTATAAATATGTCTTTTATTAACAACTTGTGACTTTCTATTATATTGTGATTTATCATTGTGCAAAGAATTATATTTGACCCCAAATCAGAGGAGAAGACGAAAAAGAAGCTACAGAAGAAGAGGAAAGGAAACCGACCACCCTGTCAATGCTCATTTGGAAGTAGGAGCTTCTTTGTCTGGATTTGAGTTGTGGGTTGCTATTATCACAGATGGAAAGACTCAATTATGAATAGACTTCTTGCAGCTCAGCTCGCCCTCTGAGTTATAATTATCTACAAGCTGAGTTTTTGCTACAATTGCTGACATTTTCAAGGGGCTAAAATGGGATAGAAGCAGGATTGACTAGTTATTTAATCAAGAGATGTAGAAGCAAGCATTGACAATGCTATGAAAATATAGTGCTTGTGGAGACGAATTGGTATGGGTTGTCATAGAATCATTCATGATGTCCATTGCTTAGCTATATTCTCTTAGCTCACTTTGATGGGTGGGGCTTTAGCTGGCAACTGATGCTAAAAAAATCCTATTTAGCCAAAAGTTCAAATATTTCTTTAGAGATTGTGCAAGGGTGCTCCTATTCTTACAAAAGTTTAGTTGCATTTAAGATGACTAACAAATGTAACATTATACCCATGAAATTGTGGTGTGAAGGAGATTATTATGCACCTTGGCTCTAATTATAAACTTTATAGAGAGGAGCACAACAGTTTCTAATACAAATATGATCTTTTTTCACTAATGTTTTTTTTGTAGGTAAAGTTGGAGACTCCGGCAAAGCCAACCAAATATAATAAAAGAGATTCACAGCTTTATCTAGAAGTTGTATACCTTTATAAATGTTGGCATGTTCTCAACTTTAATGTACATGAAAAGTTGGTCCCCTTAGTAAAAAATGTCAATACCATCGAGCTGATTATCATGTTAAGGATCCATTCTGGCATAGGAATGATTGGACTCGATATTTTTTTTGGGATCATGTACTCCAATTTCAAATACTTGATTCCGCTAATTCCTAGAATTATTTATTTATTCTTTTGATCACCACCACCATCACAACTATTACCAACAATAATCAAGCTTTTATCCACTATGTGGGGTCAGTTATATGCATCTTTTGTTATTATTATGATCTATTAAATAATAAGTCCTCATTTATCTCTAAATAAGTAAGATTCTTCTTGATAATTTTTTATTATATTTTATTTAATTTTTCTTTTTTTTAATATTGGTAAAATTTAATAACTCAACTCTCTTTATTGGAGTTTCCATCAGCTTATATTTATATGTCCAAACTATTTTAGTTGACTCTTTTTGAGTTTATCCTCAATCGAGGCTATCCCAACCTTCTCGTGAATATACTCATTTCATCTTATATTTTTTTTGTATATATCCACTCATTCATCTTAATATTTTTATCTCTGTGATACTTATTTTACCACATGTTATATCTATTCAATAAGTTTTATACTAGCTATCAACTACGTAATGCAATCCTCCGCGTTTCTCATTCAAAACTTGAGGCTTGGTAAGGACGCACTAGGTAATCGACAACCAATTTTTGGATTAATTGAAATTAACTATGATAATTTAATATAAGGAGTAGGCATAGCTAGAGTTAGGTTTATCATTAGGGGCACCTGATGAATTTCATCCTAGGTGGTGGAAGAATAATTCTAATGAGTGCGGTGCCTACTACTGAAAAATGGGCTGCACTCAAAGAATTGATAGTTATTCCAAATTATATACTAAAATTATAAGGATTTGATTAGACTTGAAAGCTGTTTTAACTCATTTAGAGTAAATAACAAAAAAATAGAGCTAGTCGGAGACAACTGAACCTCATATAATATCAAAGGAGCCACTCAGAATAGCAGCAATAAGGGAGGGACTTGTTGGATGCTTTTAAAGCAATGCATTATCATGAGAATCAGCAAGGAACTTACGCACTATATTAAAAACATCAGCAACACGTAACCAAAAGGAGACCATTGAACACCAATGGAAGTCCTACGTCGACTTAGATCCTTCCATTTGTTGAATTTTTATTTGTCAATATCATATGAACAGAACCTATCTTTTTGTACTAAATGGGATCAAGTTATGTAATTTTAGGAACTTAATAGGCAAATTATAAGAGAAAATTACATATGAAACAAAAATAAAAGTGGATATGATGTATTAAAAATAAAAAATAAAGTGAAAATATTTTTAACATCTCTGATTAAAGTGAATGAAAGTATTAGTTGTGAAAGTTTTACTTTTTTTCTTCATTTATATTAGATTTTGGTGCTCATTACAATGTAAAAAAATAATTTTATTATTAAAATTTATATCAAATAAAAATAAAAATAATTTATGTTGAAATAAACGCAAAAAAGTTAAATAAAGATATTTTTAAGATTAGAATTTACATAATATTTGATATATTTTGAATCTAATAATTTCGCCCGAACTAGTGTTAACATTCTATATTCTTTTTTGTGTAAATTGCATGCAGCTCTTAAAGGTTTAAATGGCATTAAAAATTGATTCTAACTTTTCAAAAACTCGATTAAGATCTTTGAGATTATAAAAGCACTGTAGTTTTAATTTCTCTTTTAAAATCTCATATTTTTTGTTGACTTTTTTTATTAAAAAATATAAAATTTGATAATTTTTAATTAATTTAAATAATTTACATGTTTTAAATAGTTATTATACCCATCTATTTTCATAAATTTTAAAAATTATTTCTCCCATCTTTTTTCTCTAAAAAATTAAAACAAAAATTATAAATATTAATATTTAAAAAAATACTCTAAAGAGCTAAAAATTAATAATTTAGAATAATTTTATGGTATAATTATAAAAAATTAATAATTAACTTTAAATAGAATAATACTTTTGTAAACGCAAGGATTTAAATTAAGATTTTTAAGAAGTTAGGATTAATTTATAATATTGTTTAAACATTAGGGTCTGGATGCAATTTACCCTTTTTATGTTGGCGCATTTTCTTTTGTTTTTTATAGAGAGCTTTTTTTGATAGTAGTCCTTTTTCTGTGAAGTGTGAGGAAAGATAGGCAAGTGGGTCCCAGATGGATTGAATTAACCGGCACGTGGGAGGGCAGTTGTGCTCTGACTCGAAGTCAACTCGACCACGTGGACGTTGACCATGCATCCAAATTCAAAATTTAAAAAATCTCAATAAAATGATTAATTATATATATTTATATTTATTTATTTATTATGATGATTAATAATTATATGTGACGATCAAGTGGCAAAGCCTTCATAAATGAGGGAGAAATTAATTTTGAGTGCTGATACAGCTTTCATATTCTAGGCTAATCCAAGCACGTGGCTCAAGCGTCAGGGGCCGCGCAGCTTTAAGTAGTAGCTCAATTTTTCATTCGCCTATTAGAGTACGTCACACTGCAATGAAATGTGATTAAG
Source organism: Apostasia shenzhenica (assembly GCA_002786265.1). Lineage (NCBI taxonomy): Eukaryota > Viridiplantae > Streptophyta > Magnoliopsida > Asparagales > Orchidaceae > Apostasia > Apostasia shenzhenica. The sequence goes on along the minus strand of KZ451942.1, from coordinate 923,463 downwards.
GGCTTTATTTATTTTAATTTATTTAATATGATACTATAACTTCTTTTTACATAATATAAATACATTATGTAAAATATTACTTATATTAAATAAAAAATATCCATACTAAATCAAAAAAATACAAAATATTCATAGTAAGTATTATATTACATAAAATAAACAAAATTATTAATTGTATTTTGCGTGTTACAGGCCCAACCTGTATAGCGCATGTTGATCAACAGGTGAATAGCTAAGTTAATATTTTGAAAGAATTCAATAAATTTTTGAGCTTAATCGCATGACAATGATGAGAAAATAATGATTCACATTAATTTTTTGTGGTTTTGCAAAAAGTTTTATGATTAATTTTTACATTATATGAATATTTTATTTGATTTATATTCACATATAAAGTAAAAAAGTGTTTATATAAAATAAAAAAGATCATACAAAGTATAAAATTGGACATATATTCTTCATATGATTTTTTTAAAAATTTATAAGAGTATTTTTTTTTATTTTGTACGATTTATTTTTATCTTTATAAATAAAAATAATTTTTTAAAAAATGTCCAAATAAAATTATTCATATAAAAAAGTATGCAAAGCAATAAAAAAATTGTGCAAAACTGTGTTTCTTACTATTACATATATGGCACAACTTATGCACTGCTTACGTGATGCAGTGGGATTGAGCGTCGAATAATTGAACTGTTGTAGTTGGTTGAATGAAATAATTCTTTTAAAATAATACTATTGGCACTTTCTTGATTTATAAAAATTTCTCTTAAATTTTTCTACTTGTTTTAGTAATATTAATGTAAGACTTGCTTATTTGTAAAATTTAATTTTAATAAGATTAAAATTAAATTTAAATATAATATTTTTTTTATTAAAAATTATAAATAATGTAAAATAAAGTTAATTATTTGTTGAAATGTATAAGGGATATAATATAAATTAATTATTATTTTAGTATGTACGTAGAATGTGAAATAAATATAATTTTATTTTAAATTATAAGTATGATAAAGTATAATTAATTTTTAATATTAAATTTTATGTATGATGTGAAATATAAATTTAAAATTAATCAAATTAATTTTAAATTAGCTGAACAATGGGGCATTAAATTTTAATATAAAACTTATATAATTTAATGCAATTTAAAAAGAATCCAAAACTAAGCTCTCCTGAATGTGAAGACAGTGAAGAGCTATTAAAGAAAGTAAATGAATAATTAGTAAATAAGTACCAGAAAAATATCTTATAAAAAATAAATGGGGATAAATTGGCTATAGATCCTAAAATTTAAATTTCATTACTATTTGGTTCAATCATCTTAATTATATTATACTACACGACAAATCCAATTTAATAGAAAGCATTTAAGTGGTGATTGATATAGTTGGGCCCAAAAAAACTCCAAAGTCTCAAATTTTTTTTACTAATATTAAACATGTATTTTTGATCATATATTAATTTAAATATTAAAAGTTAATTCTATCTCATATTTTATATAAATTTTAATTTTAAAAATTAATTTTATTTAATATCATAGACTCTATTATATAACCTAATAAATCAATGAATAAATTGATTAATAATAAATTATGCGCCTAACTCACTGATTAATTTATTAAAATATCTAGTGAATTAGACACATAAATCAATATTAATTAATTTATTAATCAATTTATTAGTATACATAACTTTTTTTAATTTTATACTCATATTTTGATAAAAATTATTTCACATTTAATATAATTTTAATATTATAATATAAAAATAAATTTTTTATCTATTTAAATAAATGTTAATTATATTCAAAATATAATTCAATCAAATGAGACCTAAGCGTCTCATAATAGTCTTTCAATGTGAATACATTAAAATGAGGTTAAAATCAGAAATCCATTTAAAATTTCATAATAATGTAAATCTATGGAACCGAGGTGTTGTTATTTAAATTGTAGGAAAAAGAGGTACCAATAACCAATTAGACCAAATAATAAATAAATATATTTATTGCATAACGCATATAACGGTTATGGTTAGCTTAATGCAGAGCTGCGGCCGGGTCGCGGATCGAAATAAATACCAGAAAATGCCGTCGTCTTCTTCTTGCCCAATCGCCCTTCATCCCTTATCCCCGACGAGACAAAACGCAAGAGTTCCTCTCTCTCTCTCTCTCTCTCTCTCTCTCTCTCTTGTGCAGACATTCGCTGTATAGTGTATATAGCATTATTGCGTCGCCGTTACGGCTTGCAGCCTCTCTTCGTGCTTCAGGTGAAATCGATCTGTCGCTGGTGCGTCGGGACGATCTTTCTTTCTGGGGCGCCTCTTCAGAGGCCAGGAATTAGGTTTCCGTCGCTGGGAAGATGGAAGCGAGGACGTGAGGGCACGACATTGCAAGGGGAAAGAGAGCGAGAGAGCTGGTGGGTAGAATTTCGATCAAATTGGGAGGCTAGGGATTGCGTTCGGAGGCGCGATGGGGTTGATATCGGGGATGGTGATGGGAACGCTGTTGGGCATCGCTATGGTGGCTGGGTGGAGCCGCATGATGAGATACCGGAGCTCCAAGAGGATTGCGAAGGTCAGTGCTAGGCATCCCTGAGTGTTTCAAGAAATTCTGAGGATTTACTGGTTCTTCGCAATTTTTTTAGCCTGACCAGTTTTTTTTTTTTTTTTTTGGGATCTGATGACAGGGGTTGTGTTTCTCTTTAGAAGAATTGTTTGATTTGATAGGCCCCGTTAATGTACTAAGATGTTTATTACATAATCTACGTTCTGGTTGCAGAATTTCTTTCTTCTTTTTCAGCTCATCGGAAGCCCAATGCAGACAAGCTTGTTTCACGTGTATAACTTTTTTGAGCAAAGCATTTTTATCTTAATTTGTTGTAAAGCTTAACTCCTTTCTGTTTCTGTGTTATACCTTTCAAGCAGTAATTCTTTTTACCTGGCACACTGAAGCTTATCTTTTCCCCTTCATGCTCGTCCCTTTTCCAAGTTGTATATTCCTATAATGGTAGAAGCTTGTACTTCTGTCATCCCTTGGCTTATGCTTTATTTCCAAACTACTGCAGCATCCATTAAGGTTGCCCGCAGGCCTTCCTTACATGATCATGCTCTTCTTCTGATAATTAAAGTTGAGGAGTCCTCACTCATGAGATTATTGCTTTTGTCAGGCATGGTTTTCACCTTCCTTTATATTGATTATTTCCCGAAAACCTTTCCCCTTCCATCTGTCACTTACATTTATAGTTCACTGATTCGGATCTGATCCATAATGTGCGAACACTTGCAAGAAATTGCTGCATTTGCTTGAAAAGTCTTAATTAGTTGAATTCCACTGCTGTTTTTTTTACACTAAAATTTGAAGGTACTTCTGATCTGGCATATACAGATTTTTTTTTTTTTTTTTTGCCTATAATTTTGCACAATATTGTATCTGTCTATATCCTCTCATACATTTTTGTACGTAGCAGTAAATAGTCTTGATTCACACTGTCTTTCTAACAATAAGGCAAACTTCCATCAATTTTCCTTTTTAGTTCCATTCTTTAATCTAATTAGATCTTTTCTCAAAGCCTTCATTTAGCTCACAGTCCTGTCCAGCTATATCTTTATAAATAGCTATTCCGTCTGGGGTTCACCTCTTTTCTTTGAATTTTATGGATTGATCCAGCATTGCGCAATTCCTTTTTTGGTAACGTAAATGCAAGATAAATATGATTTCTGCCTAGCAGGTCTTTAGCTCTTAGTGTGAAGTTTTTGATTCTTTATTGCTTTATCTTATGCTAGCTCTTGACTGATTTGAGTTTATTTCTTCCAGTCATCCTAAGACATAATAAACACTTTACTGTTTAAAATATAGATTATAGAGATGCATTCTTTCAAATGAATTTATCTTTGGTTTTGCTTGCTCAAGAAGGAACTTGAATGTCAAACAGGGTTGGACAACGTGCCTACAAACTTAGGAAGAATTTAATTGGCTCCATGAGTTCATCCTACCTGCCATATCTTTTGATACAATTCATGTGATTTTTTAAAAAGTATCTGCAAAGCTGATCCCACTTACGTGACCCTTAGATATTTCATAACATTTGCTTACAAACAAGGTTCCTGGGCAAGCTTACATGGTTCTGCTATATATTCTCTCTCCTTTTTTTACATATTAATCAATGATTTCCTTTATAAATTGGATATTATTATCTTGTTGGGAATCAAACACAATCAACAACACCACTGCCCAAGATATATTCCAATTAACTTCGCTTAAATGCTAAAAGAAGAATGCAACAAGATGAAACGTCGGTGCAGAAACTGGGTTGAAACAAGAACAAAGAATGCATCATGTTTTCTGTGAAAAAGCCCAAATTAAGTGAAAGACAGACCACGACCACATTAAGTGAAATTTACTGTTATTCAAGAGTGTATAGAAAGAAATACAAGAGAACCACACTAATTCTCTTAAACTCGCTGAATACCTTGGTACAATAAGAAGAAATACTACTCTGGATGCTCAATATAAATTTAATTGATATCTCACAAACAATGAAGAATAGTCACAATGTTAAAATTGGATTGATTTATCATCATATTGGCTGGTTGGTTTGATCCCCTTTTGTGTTGAATCTCACATTATTCATAATCAACCTACAACAAACAATTTGATCAACATCGGTTGGTCCAATCTCATGATTTGACTGTTTGATCACCATTGGACAATTTGACCACCTGTCAAACACTAGGAGATCTGACGATGGTCCGATTGATCATTTGATCCTTACATATAGTTCCCTTGTCTAGTGCATTCGACCATTGATTTGATGGTCCATTTCATTTGGCCAAGCAAAATAAAAGATTTAGCTCTTATTCAGAGACTGATCTTATACCTGTCATGTACTCTTTTTTGTGGCCAAATCCTTTTGCAATTTGATCTCCTTCTCTTACTATGAATTCTCCTCATCAATCAACATGGAAACTAATTGAGGCAATGCACAACCTCATTTTCTTAATAGTAACTACTTTAGCAAGCTTATTAGTTGGTTTTTTAGAACCAAGGACTTTTAGTAGTGTCCATGTTCTGTCATTTACCAAACTCTTGATATGATGATACTTGAGTTGTATAGACTTTATCCTCAAATGAAATATAAGACCTTGAACAAAAAATGACATTTTGATTGTCATTGAATGTTACATTGCCATCATGTGTTTTGCTTATCATATTCAGAAAAATCTTTAATCAAATCAGTTCCTTTCTAGACTTTGAGATAATTACATACTAAGTTTTCATTATTGAAAATACAATCCATTTATGAAGCCTTGACTTGAAATCATTCTAATAGCAATCCCTCCTAAGTAGAAAAAAGTACTTTGATATGCTCTTGTAGTCATCCAAGTCATTGCTTAAATATATATATCTACACAACTTTCTAATGCGACTTTCTGTAAAATAGAGGCATACATTGTTTTCAAGATATCTAGGCAACCACTTTATAACTTTTAAATTCTTTGAGCCTAGATTAAAAATAATAACAAATATTTAAAATAATAAATTATTCATTTTATTTATTTGTTGTCATCATTAAATAATAAATATTATAAAAATATATTAATTTGTTATGATTTGGTTAATTGTGTTATACAATCAAATTTTGATGTTGAACCAGACAGGATAAGCTGCCAGTTTTGGTCTGTCTCACGGTCAAACCTGTCAAATCGGGAAGTCCGATTGGGTTTTTACAACACTAATTTGCTTGACTTATTTCAGAATAGAAGATGTGCTCCACACTCATCATTTTTTGTGTTAATTATCTTGTACTGATTGCAATAGCTCATCAAATCAACCAAGTGGAAGATTTTTCTATTCTTTTGTGCACAAACCAATTGTTAAAAATATTTTTTTTAAACACTCAGACTGCTTTTAGAATTTTTCTTTTTTTACTTAGCTACTTTTAATTTTAGATGTCAAATTCAATGTTTTTTCAGTTGACTACATAAGTTGTATTAAGGTTGTTTTATGTATCTTACCTTACAGGCCATTGACATAAAACTCATGGGGTCTCTTACTAGGGATGACTTGAAAAAGTTATGCGGTGACAGGTTTCCTGAGTGGGTATCTTTCCCAGCATTTGAACAGGTCAGCTACTAGTACAATTTAACTTTATTGTTACAAGTTAGAAGTGTATAATGCATGTATTTTAAGGTCATTTTGATTGTTTTTTTTCTAATGTACATGGATTTCAACATTGCCAATATTTTTGGGAATTTAATTCTTCCTTTGCTTCATCAAAGTTGTTAATGTTGAATTTGTTTGTATCCAAACTTCCTTTTTCTTCTGCATGATATGTGCAGTACAAGATGTGGCCCTTATGAAGTTTCTTTTGATTGGTTTGCGGTAATTTTTATGGGACATGAAACTTGCAAACGATTTATTATTATTACTAAAACCACTGGATTTGTCTTAGAATTTGATTTCTTAGGGTACTTTTAAGTTACATATTCTTTTCCAATAGATTTTATTTTTGTCCTTAGTTTGCGCTTTAACCTAATTATCATATTAAGTTATCCTAAACATTGTTTTATTTCCTTCTCTTGGGTCTTTGCAGGTGAAATGGCTAAATAAGCAGCTGAGCAAACTATGGCCATTTATTACTGAAGTATGTGGACTTTATTTGTCTTTGTTTTATTTCTTTTACAAGCATACCGGTGAGTTGTAAATAAGTTAATATAGGATAACCTATTTACTTTCAGATATTTGGATAACTTTTCATGCATCTCTTTCCTTTCTCTATGATGACTTTAGTTCTTGTGGCCATTCTATTGTTCTATCTTTAGTGTATTTATTTCAAATTAATACTTATAGCTTGATTGCGTGGACCTTTTGGATGCCATTGCAGAAATTTTATTTGTTATGGCCGTACTTGCAAATGAATAATTACCTTATTCCATTTGTGATTTAGAATGCTGTTGATTTTCTCTTAGGCTGCAACAGCTGTTGTAAAGGATTCTGTTGAACCGTTATTAGATGATTACCGTCCCCCAGGTATAACATCATTGAGATTCAGCAAATTCTCCCTTGGAAGTGTGCCTCCCAAAATTGAAGGTTTGTGGCCATTTTACTTTTTTGAGCTGGCGGATTTCTATTCAGTAGTTCCGCTATCTAATCTCTCACATATATTTTAGGAATATAAGCTCTATTCCACATGGATGTTACTTTATATGCATCATGGAAGCATTAGTTTGCACCATTAATTGATTTAAAAGTGAGCTTTATTATTCTGTTAAGGAAGAGAATAAATTAATTAATATTTATTTTCTGTTGTTTATTATATTTAATGCTTTACATAGACATGCATGGCGAAGAGAAATCCATGCAGCTGACTACAAGTTGTTTGGGATTGTGGCTTTCTTCTTCTTCTTCTTCTTCTTCTTCTTCTTGTTTTTCATGGTGTTTACTAAATTTATAATGCTCACGTCCTACTTAGTTTCAATTTTGGCGTGGGGGATGTTGTGTTGAGCAAACTTTTTGTGCTTGTTTTATTTTTTATCATGCTAAATCAACTTTATAATCCAAATTAATGCAAATCACAATTTCAAATAAGTGGTATAATATTTTCGTCATATGTTTGAATAATCCAAAATTTAATATGATTACTTATTGTTAGTTATAGTGATAAAGAGATGCTATATTTTCTTCATATATATACATATACCAATTTAATATTATTTGCTTGTGTATATATTGATGAGGTTATGAAGCCTGAATATTCTTAAAGCATCCGCATCAAGTTGCATGCAGGATAAAATCATCATATGGACTATTAGATATATGAAAGAACTTAGTAGCAAGGATTGGATGACAAAGACAATGGGATTTGTTAGTTCGATCGTACCATCCAATTTGAAGAATTGGCAATGGACCATCCACAGGTGAAGCAGCGGACACACCCAACAGAGATGATTGAATGATCCATTTGTGAAACAGACACACTGAACATAAAGAATCATACAAAATGATTGAACAGTGATCAGATTGTCTAGTAGCTGATTGAAGTGTTCAATCAAGTAGTTGGACCATCCAATGTGGCATAAATTGCATAACTATTTTCACTATATCACTTGTTATTGTTATTTCTCTATAAAGTATCTTGTCCAAATTTGCAATGGATGACTTGAATTAGACCTAAGAAGTTATTTTAGGATTTGAGAGGGTTAGGTGTGATCTTTTGTAATCTCTTTAGTAATTCTTAAAGAATAATAGAAATTTCTCCTAGTACGACATGATTTTTCCCTAGATTTGGAATTTTTCACAGAAATCTTGGTGTTCTTCTTTTTCTTCTATTATTGGATAATTGTTTTTTCTTTGTTGTGATTTTTTGATTTGGTTTTGCACTTTCATATTCTACTGCATGGAATCTATATTGAGAATGCAATGTTTTCATAGGAGTGCGATTCCAAACAGCTATATTAGACAGATTTCGGTTCACGTGGTTGATCAAAATAGTGGAAGCAAGGGAGGAAGGATGCAACGATGAAGATCAATCGGTTCTAGGGAAGGGATTCGATTTTGTGAGATGTAGATAGAAGATCTGTTATACTAGAAGAAGTTATGTTGGCCTTTAATAAAGGAGAAGTTAGGAATGATAAAGCAAGAAGAATGAGAACTTCTAAATTGACAGACACTAAAGTTGATCAGGTTTACAATGGTGTGGAATATGACCTTCAGTATTGCTAATAAGAAGACGATTGTAGGTTTGATAAAGATGTCATTTATATTATATATATATATATATAATAATATATATATGAGAATTGAGAAGCATATAACCTTGAAGGTGTATTTGATGCATTGTCTATTCAGTTTGAAGACGAGTTAAGCAAGTTTTATGATAGATCATATCAACAACTTTCATGTCATCACAATCCAATTGAATTTGATGGAAATTAACTTTTTGTTTGTTTTATTTATTGATGAAAATTAACTTTGATGATGAAATAAAGACTCTTATTTTGCTACATTCTTTATCAGGGAGTTGAATTGTAATTTTTAAAGTTGTTAGTAGTTCGTTTGGTTAGAGTGGTTGAGTTTTCTAGAACTATGACATGAAAGTTCATCTAGAAAAGACCGCAAAGGCCCAAAAAGAAAATCTAGAGTCATGGTGGTGGCAATTCTATAAATTCACCTTTTGAAGAAGACAGAATGCTTTGTTAAGTGTGAATAGTCTGATAGTCTTGGATACCAGTATAGTGCATCTTTTCACTCAACCTGTTGTAGAAAACCATTGCAAAGGTTTATCATAAGAAATCTCAAAAAGGTACTTCTAGAAAATTGCGAGCCTTTGGAGATTACTAGAAAATGTAATGTATAAATATGAGGTCAATTACATCTTTGTAAAAGTTGTATATTGTTAAATGCATTTTTGAATTAAAAGAAAATTGATTTTTCTCAATTTGATAACACAGGCCATAAACTATTTGGGGATAACTCATATAGGATTGTCAAGGGTGCTATAGTTGCAGCTAGAGGAATGGAGAAAAGCACACACTAAATGATTTATGGAAATAACAATACTAGTATATTGCAAGCTCAAAGAAGAACTCAAAGTTGTGGCATTCTATACTTGATCGCATGAGTGAGAAGGGAATAAAGATCATAATGTGGAAAGGTTATCTGCCTATGCTGAAATTTTGAGGATGTAAGTCTTTCCAAAGGCTTTGTTCTAGGAAGGTTAAAATGTGTTAGTTTCTTCAAAATAGGAAGGGAACCACGTGCATACAAATTGGAGTTGGTTTACATAGATGTATGAGTGCTATTATCAGTATACTTTCTTAGAGAATATTGCTATTATATCACTTCTATTGATGACTCTACTTGGAAGGTATGAGTTTGATTTTGAAAAATAAATTTATTTATTTTTTCCCTAATTTTAAAAGTGAGGGCTGAGATAGAGAATAAAAGTAGTCTAACTCTTGCACTTAGAGTCAGACAATGGCGAAGTATAATAAAGAGTTCAAGGATTTTTGTACAGACAATGACATCAAAATGATCAGAACAATACAAAATAAACCACAAGAGAGGGCAAATAGAACTCTAAATGAACATGTTAGAAGTATAAGATACAACACAGGATTGTCCAAATCTTTCTAGCCACGACAACATATTTACTTATTATAGGAGTTTCAGTAGAATTGAATTTCAGAATGATAGAAGAATTATATATGGGAAATAAGATAGTTCTCTCTCTTAGAAGTTTTTGCTTGTCTTTTATATATTTATTTGGATGCAGCGTAAAGACATAAGCCAGATGCCATGCCATTTAAGTGGTATTTCATAGGCTACATGGATAATTACTATGACTACAAATATTGGGATGAATTGAGCAAGAAGATTATTAGAAGTAATAATGTGATATTTGATGAAAGCATTATTTATAAATATGGTTTTTAAATCTAGTGGACCACCAAAGGAAGTAAGTGAGAATGAGCTGGAGGAAAATTCCATGGGGCTTGAGCCTACTACTACTGATTGTGATGACAAATTTAAGCACTGATAACACCTTTAGTGTAGACATTGAAAAGATCAACTAGAATTCCTAAGTCAATTCAGCGGTACTCTCCATCACTATATTATTTGCTTTTTGATTAATTCTAGTGGCCTAGATCATTAGGACTATATTTAGTATCGTTACCATGGAAGCCTTGAACCTTGTGCAATTAGATGATAAAATTGTGTAATGATTTAGGGAACATCTAGACGGTGCAATTGGAAGGGTTTTTTGGCATAGGAAACCTAGTGTGTAGGCTCAAGAAGGATTTACATGGTATCAAAGTTGGCTTTTAGGTAGTGTATTAAATTCGACACTTTTATCTGCAAAAATTGATTACTTGAAATTGCAAGAACTTCATTATGCATGAAATGAATCATTGCTGTTAGTTTGAGTCCCACAATATTGTCATGTCATTGTATGTAGTTGACATGCTTATTGTTAGTGAAAGCATGAGGGAAATCTACTTGTTATCAGAGTTTTAGAGGAGAGATTTGGGGGGATTTTTGTGATATGAATGGCAAGGGATAAAATTTGAGGGCATTCTTAGGTTACTTAGTATAAACACATATTGAATTGGAGAGATTTGAAGTCTAAGATGCAAATCCCAGAAGTAGTCCATTAGGAGGTCATTTCAAGCAAACCAAGAAAAAATTGCTGAAAATAGATACGAAGTAGTAACACATGATGAAGTATCATATGCTTCAGCAATGACTAGCCTTGTGTATGCTATGGTGTGCATGGGCTTGACATTGTTTATGTAGTAGGAAATGTGAGCAGGTTTATGGCAGATAAGGAACATTGCAATGAGAAAATGTCAAGTAGTTGCTTAGACATCTCAAAGCCATTGAAGAGATGCAATATGTTATAGAAAGAATGGGGTCACCTTGGAAGGTTATGTAGATGTGTATCTTAGTGGTGACTTGGATTAAAGGAAGAGGTCCTTAGGATGTGTTCTGTCCTCTGGTAGGATATTAATAGGATGTCCAAGTTTCAGAAGTATATTGCACTTTAAACCACGAAGGTCGAGTGTGTTGTTAACTCAATGGCTAGGAAGGGAAGTTGTGGTTGAGGAGTTTTCTGCAAGAGATTATTAAGAAATAGGATGTCAGTGTATTATTAAGTGACATTCAAAGTGTTTTTTAGTCCGGCTCATAATCTAACCTTTCATTTGAGGATAAAGCACATTCAACTCAACTATAATTGTATTAGGAGCTAAGAATGTTAAAGAGTCGAGTTCGAGTCAGTTTGGGTTAACTTGCACTCGACTTGAATTTTTTACCTTAATTTGCAATTAAGAGAGTTTGAGTTGACTAAAAATGAATTGAGTTTGTGTTGACTCAAATTACACTTAGAGATAAATTAAAATAAGTTAAAATAAATTAAAATAAATTAAAATAAATTAAAATAAATTAAAATTTTAATTTATATTGACAATAAATAATTATTTCTATTATGCTATCATATTTATTTAAGTTGAGGAAATGACAAAAAGCCAACATGCTTTCAACAAAATTCAAACCCAAACACTTTGAGAGGGAGCAAGAAATGCTAATATCAACTCACCATTTTGAGTACAAACAACAATATATAGTAATATAATTTGAGTCAACATGAAATATATTTTGAGTGAGACAAGCTTGACTCAAACTTGAATTAAAAGATATTTTGAGTCTTTTAGATGATTGAAACTCAACTAAAAAAATTCGAATTAAGTCAAAAGTTTGAGTGAGTTTTGAGTTATGGACAATTTTAATAGTCCTATATGCTTGATAGGGTATTATCGACAAAAATCCTTGATTTTGAAAACTAATCCGAAATGCTTTCCAAGGTGGTTACTACATTGATGCTAAGGCTGTGCACTGCTTCAGTTAGCCTCTATGTTGATTGGTGAGGAGGCGATGGCATACTATGAAGGACCAGGAGATTGCTGAATAAGTTATCCACAGAAGCAAGTATTAGACGTGTATCTCGATGATGTCTTTAAGTAGGAGAATGATGAAATTGTGGAGTTTGGAACTTTTTATAGCATTAGTATTAAGCTGGATGAAGGATGGAATAGTCATGTGGATAATTGGACACATGGGAGAACTCAATAATAAGGGGTTAGATGACTGATATGATTGGACCATGCTTAAGTCCCTTCGAACCTCCATTGGTGGAATAAAAACAACCAAAAGTGACGATTGGATGTTCTAATCAAATCTTCAATTGGCCTTACTAGACATAGAGGATTAGATGGAGTGATTAGATGATGATTGGCCATATGATGGTCGATCGATATACAATCGGGGCACCTAATAAATGATAGACTGTCTATTCAAGTGATTGGACCATCCGATGTGGCGTAAACTGCAAAGCTATTTTCAAGCTATGTTTGTTCTGGTGATTTCTCTTTAAGTACACCATTATACGTACAACTTTATAATGAATGACTTGAATCTTATCTAAAATGCTTATCTAGAGTTTAAGAGGCTAAGAGTGTAACCTCTCGTAATCCCTGTGAAGACTCTTGAAGAATAGTTGATTTTCTCTAGATATGGCCGTGGTTTTTTTAATTTTTATAGTTTTGTACATCAACTGATGTTTATTTTCTTCTCTCTTCTATTATTTTGCATTGGTGCCGCTTTGCTATGATTTTTTGATATGATTTTGCACTTTCCATTGCATTGTATAAAATCTATCTTGGAAAGGCAGTGTTGCAGTAAGCGTGCAATTTCCAACACATGCACATATGTTTATTTCTTTTTTCACACTCAAGCTTTCATATTATTATTCTTTTCTTTCCTGTATTTCCAATTTATAAATTGGACAGTCGAGGGGATATTTATTTAGAGTTAGGCACTATACCTGCTTTATAAAGATACATTATCCATTCATTTATACTATAATAATGTTTATATAGGTATCTTACTTCTTTATTTTTGCAGTATAACTATGTACAAGATTGTTTCTTTCACAAGCGCTAATTTTAGTAACTATGCATGTGCTTGTCTTCCAGGAATACGAGTTCAAAGCCTTAAGAAAGGTCAAATTACTATGGATATTGATTTTCGGTGGGGTGGAGATCCTAGTATAATTTTGGCAGTTGAGGCTCTTGTTGCTTCATTACCAATTCAGGTCTGATGTTTAAGTTCATTTTTGAGAATTCAAGTATCACTAAGTGGCCCAAAATCTAGTTTTGTCAATAAATGTTACTTCATTTAGTCAATATTTAAGGTAATTATATTGACAACAAAAAATAACTTTATATATTGAACACTCAAAATTGCTATTACCCACGTAACACAGAATGTGACAAATGTCAATTAACTTCCTTTTGAGAGTATTTTGTCACATTCAACTTTTTAGTTAATCACCAAATGTGTTTGCAATTATAGGATACTTTCATGCAATTATTACAGTCACATTTGTGCATAAGAGTGAAAAGAGAAATTGATAAGCGTGATGGAATAAACTTAACCTAATACAAAATTTTTCTGGAATACTTACATATGTCAACTGATATTATTTCTATTTTTTAAAATGTGTTTGATGCTTAGATGGATTTCATCATGTAGTATGCAACAATCTATTTATGTAATGTATGTATTCATTCTTTAATTACTCTTTTCTTTGTAATTTTGATATTTTATTATTTTGTTTTTGTTTCAGCTAAAGGATCTTCAGGTTTACACTATTGTGCGTGTAATATTCCAACTTTCTGATGAAATTCCCTGTATATCTGCTGTTGTTGTTGCTCTTTTGTCTGAGGTAATAAAGTTATGATTCTCTATGACAACAACAAATACTCCAGGATTTATATTATTTTTTGATGACAATATATTTTGAATAGCAAATCATAAGATTTTTGCATTTTAAGAACTTTTTTATCACAAGAATGAAAAAAAGACTTTTTAATCACATTTTTGAATGTATGTGCACTGTGGGCGTCCGTGCGAGCGCGCAGCCGTTCGCGCAGGGAGCTGCGCGCTGCGGCGACCGGCGCACGGACGCCGGCTCGCGCTGCGGCTCACGCGGACGCCGGCTCGCGCTGCGGCTCACGCGGACGCCGGCGTAGGGGTACAATTGTAATTTCACATTAAAAAAATTTATGACAGTCAATGATTTAATGGAATGTTTAATGGAAGATATTTAATTGAAGCTTATTGGAAGCTTTTTATAAATATTAAGTACCACAATGACCTATACAGTACGTTTTGGAGACCTGTCTGACATATTTTCAAAAATTGTGAACCTGCGTGACAAGTCGAGCAAACCTCAAGGGCTTAAGTGGAATTACCCCTAAAAATTAAATAAATAATCTCTCAATACAATACCAAAAGAACTGGACTATGACTTGAGTTAATGATAGGTTATTAGTTGATGGCTATAAATATGGAGATGCACCATTATTATGATGCTCTTGCAAATGACGTGTGTCAAACTTAATATAAAGGTTAGATGTCAATTTTTTAGGTTTATACAATAAAAAATAGTTTTATAGTAGTTGTAATGTTAAGAAAAGCTAACAACGAATCATGTTTGAAACATCAACATCATCTTAGGGTTGTGGCTCTAATTCTTCGACAACACTGTTTGAGATATTGACCAAGGTTAGTTATTTAGTGATGAAGATTTCATAGGCATGACCTTGTTACGACTTCTGAATGTGTTAGTGTTTTTCTGTGCATTGTAGAGTTTCTACAACAAGGTTTTTCATATGACATTGTTTGATGACAAAATTATAGGATCAATCGGGTTTATTAAAATGGAGGTCTATCAAAAGATAGAAGAACACATGGAAATGCTCGGGGACCCAACTTATGATTGTGATTTTCTTTACTGGAATGCAAGCAACCTTTTAGCTTATCTGCACAATTTTGCTGGAATAATTTATTGTGCCACTGCTCTATAAAGTTAGTTTGGGGCGGTTATGCTGTTAGATTAAGGGAGCTTTTTGTTATTTTTTCACTTGTATCTGATCTCTTTCTCCTCTCACTTATGTGGACTTAGAGATGAATCAGAGTTGGTGTCATTGCTATTGTTGCCTACCATCCATTATCCCTTTTGTAACCTCTATAATTTTGTTCATTGGAGTAGTAAAGACTCTTTCTCTTGATGGTTTTTCTCTTGTAAGAGTCTCCACCTAAAATCTCCTGCCTGTCATGATCCTTCCACAGCCTCTATCATATTTTTGCTATCTTCAGCAATTTTGTGGGAGTCAAAATTCGTGAAGAGGCAATAAGTGTCTGAAGATCTTCAACAGGCATGCCAGAGCTTGTGAATGAAATTTTACAAGTTGGAGTTAGCTAAAGACACAAACAACAAGGTCTTCATTACCTACCAGAGCCTTGGCTTCTGTGAAGTATGAATTAAGGAGTTGAGTAGCGACATAAGGTTCACTCTATGGCAAGTCAAGATGAGAACCATTCTCTAGTTGCCTTGATGATGTTCTATTTGACAAGAAGAAAGGCCAACATCCATGATTGTTGAAGAATTTGAGAGGAAAGATCATAATGTGCTCTTTCAGATTCATCTGCATTTTTCCAACTGGATACTTTAGGATTGTTTGAAGGTAGCTATGACAACAAAACTAGCTGAAGCTGAAATCACAAAGTATGATGAAGAGTTTGTCGAACAAGCTCTATATGAAGCATCAACTATATTCTCATCGTGTGGACAATGGTGGCGATATCAAGGATCACCTGGATGATTACAAAGGTATTTCCATGGATCTGGAGTTGTTAGAGGAAAATTGCAAGGATGATTATTTAGCCTTACTTGTTTGCGTCTGCCAACCTACTAGAACTATCAAGATTCCATGCTACATGGAGGAGAGTTCATCATGCTGGACGACGTATGCCAAGTATTGTTGTCCAATACTTTATTAGATGGCATCAAAGAAGAGCTCAATGTTGAATTGCATGAAGAAGGCAAGCAAGCAGCCAGCCAACCAACTAAGGAAGCTCAATCTTGAATTCTTTTTGCTAAATATGGAAAGTCGAAAAAGTTCTATAGAGATAAGTATGAAGATGGCAAGCAAGTAGCCAGGCACCAAGTTTTCTACAAATTCTGAAAGAAGGGTCACAATATGGCGAATTGCTTCAAGCCGAAGGACAAGAAGTAGTTTCTTCATGACTAGAAGGGAGAAAACTTGGACCAAATTGGTATAGATCTCAAAGATTATGACAATGATCTTTTGTGTGAGTACCTTGGTGGATGTATAGTACTTTGGAGTTCCTTGGTGTCCTAGTTGTATGGTGTGCATATAAGACATAGTTGTTGGAGCTTTGTATTAGCTTTTCCTTTCTTTGTCTCTATGTAATGTGTAAAAGTTGTTCGATAGAGTGTCCTTTTTAATTTCTAACATGCAAAGATATTATACTTGATGATTCCATTAGCATTGAACAAGTTGTTCGATACCTATATGAGTTACTAAACAATGTTGTTGGGCTAGGTGTAAGTTTTTTTGCTACAGGATTGACTCAGAGGCATTTCAACCGTCAAGTTGTTTGGGACCACTCATCTTCAATAGTTGACTAACCAGTTTACACCATTAGAAGGTTTCTAGTCATTCTCTAGATTCAATGTTGTTCATGCTTCTACTTCAAAGGGAAAGTCATTGGATCTCAGGTGTTATTGTGCACCAAACAATGAGGTATAGAAGGCAAAGCTCCCTATGGGTTTTAGATCTCAAATTTTTTAAGTCCACACTGGATGATTTTAATCTAGCCATAAGTTTATTTTTGATAGGTTAGTTAAAGATTCCAATTCATTTCTATGATCCTTTGTTCATGGTGGAGTTGAAAAAGATTTCTGCGAACACACTCTCCCTTGACTTTTCGACAGGAGCATGTGTGATATTGTCAACTGCAATTAGGATATCACTAGTGATGTTTCTGAGCAAAGTGAAGTTCTCAGGTTGTACATAGTGTGGTCCTCAATCGTGCACAGTCGAAGTGGTGATGTTCGATGTAGTTCTTCATTGTGGTTGCAATATTTATGAAGCTAGAATATGCCGAAGGTGGAGGTCCTTAAGCACAAGGCAATGTTTGCTTATGGAAGAGAATGTGTTGGTGTCTTTGGATAGCAGAGATGGACTTCAATTATTCTCTGGACATCACTTGGTCAACAACAGTTGACGAGCATGCTGTTTGGTTGTAACTTGCTTATCTTCAAACTTCTTGTTTAACCAGCATATTATGGCCTCAGCACATATGAGTCAAAGTCGAAAGATGTTGGTTTTCAATTTAGTTATGTATGTGAAGTTCAAACATGCAAGTTGTTTGGTGTGAGGTTTGTCATTTCCTTTTATTCCTTGCATGGCTTGTACGTTCATGATGAACAAGGTAGGTTAAAGTTCACAGGTGAAATTTGATTGGCTAAGGCTTTGGTTATTTTCTACTTATTCCTTGCATGCTTCTATGGTGAACATGGAATTTGAAGACCAAAAACTAGGTGTTTGTCATACAAGGACATTTTGCAGTTTGTCACTTATTGCTGTTTTCGTCTAACAACACTCAATATTTCTTTCATATATTTATATCATGATGAAATAGTCTGTGTCAAGGTATCTTTTGGATTACTGGTGCATGGAGATATATAGGGCTTTATTCTCAAGGATTTCTAAATTTAGTCAAGATAGCATTTGTAGTGAAGAGATGACAATTGATGCTCAAGTTATCAGGAAGAGCAAACAGTTTAGATATTTTGAATCAATCATATAGAATAATGGTAAAATAGATGGTGATGTTATTAACAGAATCTAAATAGGATGGATAAAGTGAAAGAATGCATTTGACACATTATGTAATAGAAAATTTCACTCAAACTTAAATATAAATTTAATAGAACAGTTACAAGGCCAACGATATTATATGGTGCTGAATGCTGGCTTAGAAAGCATAAACACACAAATAAGATAAGTGTCATAGAAATAAGAATGCTAAGGTGGATGAACAGGTATACACAAAAGGATAAGATAAGAAATAGGTATATTTGCAAGAAGTTTGGAGTGACCTCAATTGAGAATAAGCTCAGAGAGTGTTGGCATAGATTATTTGGACACATAAATCGTAGGTCGATAGAACCTTCAATAAGGAAAATTAGATTATTAGATCTTACCCATGTAAAAAAAAACAGGAAAAAAATGGTAAGAAATTATAAGAAATGATCTTATATATTTAGAGTTAAATAAGAATTTGTTATTTGATAAAATGCAATAGAAACGAAGGATTCATATAGCCGCCCCCACCTAGTGGAATATAGTCTTCGTTTGTTGTTGTATTCTCAAAGATTTTTAAGGTCACATGTATACCTTGTTTGATAGGATTTTTTTTTGTTGACAACTCTAGATTTGTTTAGTAGTATTGATTATTTCTTCGACGAATGTTTGAGGGATAAGAAGAGAAGGCTTATTCGCTTGTTCCTTCGTTGACATAAAAGGCAATAATACCCTAGGACTTGACCGCATAAATGACATTAGTTTTTTTTCATGGAATGGAACTATTCAGTTCTCTCTGCTCTCTCTCAGCCTTCAATCTGTTCATCTTTTCTCTTTCTACTAGCATATTAGTTGTATTACAGGCAGGAGGAGGACTTATGTTAATATCTAACAAGATGAATGCTTAACTGTCAGTTCAATTAAGAAACGGTTCTGACTGAGCACTCTGTATAACCACAATGTATTCTTTTTATCTCTTTCAGCCAAAGCCAAGAATTGATTATGTTTTGAAGGCTGTAGGAGGAAGTCTCACTGCTATTCCTGGGCTTTCTGATATGATAGATGTGAGTTTTGATGGTTATTCTGAATCTTTTATTCTTATGTATCTTTGCCTTACAAACCATGGATTATAACAGAACATTGTTATAATAGGACACCGTGAATTCAATTGTTTCTGATACACTCCAATGGCCCCATAGAATTGTAGTTCCACTTGGTGGTGTGGACGTTGATACCAGGCAAGCTTTTTATCCTTCAGTGTCATATTTTAGGCTTATGAAATAGCTGAAGTTATTGTATTTTATTGTCTCATGAAAGAACTTTGTTACTCTTATCAGACTTAAAATTTCTGGATCATTCAAAATGCATGATCTTGTACTTGAAGTAGCATGCTGATATACCTTTATTAATAAAGGAAAAACCTCTATTGATATGATTATGAATTATCTTCGTAGAAGTGTGTTTTCATTGAATTTCTTATGCCGAATATATAATATTAATTAATACAAATGGTTCAAATATATATAGGTATACATATCTATATATATATTTTAAGTCCTGGTTGTTATAGTCCTAGAAGTGTGCCTTTTTTTTAGTCTTGAAATGCAACATTATTGACAACAACATTAATTTTTTTTAAGCTTTAGTGATCCTCAGAGAAACTTTCTGCTGTGTTATGTAAGCTTTTTTCATAATTAGGAGTTTCAGTACTATACCTGTCTACTTCTGCAGTGTCTGTACTTATCTAATGTAATATGTTATCTGTAATTCATTAAAACTTTCACATACATTTTGACAGAAACATTTTTTTTGGGATAATTATCTATATGCCATACAATTTAATTTTATTTATGTCTTACTCATCCATTCTTAGTTAATTACGCTATACACACTCAAAACATTATAAAATCTTACATACACACATTTTAACTTATTTCTATTATAATGAGTAATCATAATTTTTCAATAACTTAATTATACTTAGATTACAAAAAATCTGGGCCGTTCATCGTATTATTTTAAGGATATTTAAATATATTTTGAGTGAAAATCTTAAAATTTTAATGTTTAGGTGGCGGCAAAGGAAGGAGACATCCGTGACGTGAATTGATTTTAGGACAAATCAACGCTTCAGTGTGGTATTAAGGAAGAGAAAAAATATGTACCATTAAGAATAAAAATATAATTTTAATAATTTACTAACAAATTTTTTTTTTCAAATAGATTTTAATTAAGTTTTAACTCAAATGTATGTATATAAGATTTTGTAATGTTTTGAGTGTGCATAACATAATTAACTAAGAATGGATGAGTAAGGCATAAATAAAATTAAATTGTGTGGCATGTAGGTAATTATCCCTTTTTTTAGTATGATAAGAGATATGGTTGCTTTAGTTGGACGTTCACTAATTAAAGACCGAACAATGTGTTAGCAATGACATCTGTCTTCATAACTCTTTAGCTTAAGACTTTCATTATGCTGTTGCAGTGAGCTTGAACTCAAGCCTCAAGGAAGGATTGCAGTGACTGTGGTGAAAGCAACTTCTTTGAAAAATATGGAAATGATTGGTAAATCTGACCCCTACGTGGTTCTGTATATACGGCCTGTGTTCAAGGTGAAAACAAAAGTTATTAATAACAACCTCAATCCTGTATGGAATGAAACATTTGAACTGATTGCCGAGGACAAGGAGACCCAGGCTATAATTCTGGAAGTATGTTTCAATCCTTTAAAGACTCCTTTATACTTATTTTCTTTTTCTAATTTCGTTAATTGGTCTACAAATTATTCATCCCTTCTTTTACATTACTTTCTAACCTCTAACTCTGAGTGGTAATCTTACTTGTAAATGCATTGCAAGGCGTTTTGTTGTGAATGTTCCACATATTTCAGGGTACATAATATAATAATAGGAATAACTACAAATTTGATGGCTGATGACAATGTCATACTTCAGATGCAAAAACATAGTCGTAACGAGCCATGAAAGCAACAAAATAGTGATGCGTCCACCGAAAATTCACACTTGTATGATGTTATTACATCGTATGAAAGGTTTCAAGACATTTGAGCGGCACATTGTGAAAACTTGATTAAATTTAATTTCTGGATGGTCTAAATATCAGGAACTTGCCTGTGATTTACGTGTCCGCGAATTCTAAATTGCAGTTTGCACCCTCAAATTTGAATGAAAACTCCCATTTCACTCCCTCAAATGCTTTAATTTAGGGGTGCCAAGTGTATGTTTTTATTTTCAGCAGTGCAAAATGCCAATATCGATAATTTTGATGATGTAAACTGCAAATTTACTGCCTCATAATATAGACAATGGCTAGTATATGTTGTTTATTTACTATCATACATAGGGGTAGAAACCATCAAAATTGTCGGTCGAACAAAATGAATTGAATTTAGTATTAAAAATTGTACGGTTCATTTGGGCTTATGTTAACATATTGTTTGTTGGGTATAACCCATCCATGATCAATGAATTGATAAATATCAGCAGCAAAATTCTAAATTGAAATGAACTACTGTTTGCCTCAGTGCTAATAGAATGCTAATATGGCTGATATGAAAATGCAATGCAGGTCTTTGATGAAGATGACCTTGCACAAGATAAGAGGTTGGGCATAGTCAAGTTGCCACTGATTGACTTGGAAATGGAAACTCCCAAAGAATTTGAGCTTAGATTGCTGCCTTCACTTGATATGATGAAAGTCAAGGACAAGAAAGATAGAGGGAGTCTAACACTTAAGGTTTGTAATTATATCATTTCCTCTTCTGAGTACTAAGTTATATGCTTACATCAAGCCAGATTTTAATGAAAAATTAAATTTACATCAAGGTGGCAACTTTTTCAATATATAAGTAACTCAAGCTAATTGTGAATAGTAGATTCAATATACATCAAACCCTCTTATTATCTTTTTGCCTTGCTCCTGTTGCTATTAACTGTAGTATTACTTATGTATAGAGCAAGGAATATTCTAATTTCTCATAGTGCTGCTCATAATTTCTGAACTCCATAAAAGTTTTTTTTTTAAATGGGAGATTTACGTATAGGGCATGAAATTCCGTTGAAATTACACGTTTCACTTAAATTTTTTGAAAATTGCATGTGCCAAACCTTTTGAGAAGCTCTCTTGTGTATTTGCTTTGACAAATGAAGATGTCATTGGGAAGTTGTTTGATTTGCAATCCGAGGAAAAAGTTAAGCACTCCATCATGCTCATTTCAAATTCCCTAGACATACACTTGAAAAATTCTTCTCACAAGGATTCATTAGTAGCACCAAAAATAATGTCATCCACATAGATTTGTACAACAATAAAATTTTCATCATGTTTCTTTGTAAACAGTGTTGTATCAACTTGTCCCTTGATAAAACTATTGTCCACAAGGAATTTACTTAATCTCTCATACCAAGCACGGGGTGCTTGTTTCAAGCCATATAGAGCCTTTTTAAGCTTAAATACATGATTCGGGAAAAAAGAATCGATAAAACCAGGTGGTTGCTCGACATAAACTTCTTCGTTAATAAAGCCATTAAGAAATGCACTCTTAACATCCATTTGAAATAATCGAAAATCTTTATAACAAGCAAATGAAAGTAAAAGGCGAATGGCTTCTAACCGAGCAACAGGTGCAAAGGTTTCCTCAAAATCGATCCCTTCGATTTGAGTAAAACCCTTAGCAACCAAGCGAGCTTTATTACGAATTTAAAACTTTCAAACCTTTTTTGTTCGGTCAAAGGATTTTTTTATTATATTATATGTAATGCACCCTCAACTTAATTTAGAGAGATATAGGTTTTTAAATATTTATTATAACAAAGCTGAACGATATGTGAATTTGAGCAAATTTGAGTGGAACGTGTTATTATAAAGAATTGAGTGATATACATAATTTTTTAAATATCTTGGTGAAACATGATGCACATAATTTTGATAGAATTTCAAGTCCCATATGTAAATCCCCTTATTATTTATTTTTTTCCTGTGCTAATAAACATTCAGAAACATCCTTAAAAACTTTATGGCATTGCTACCTAAAAAATAAGCACAGTGCCATTTGGTGAACTGTCTTGAACTCTTGTTAGTTGACTATTATCTCTTCACATAACAAAAATAGGAAGAATAACGTAGTGGCTGCTCCCATCTTTCACACTGCATTCAAGTTCAAATTATTTAACCGCAATAAAATAACCTTTTGAGTTTAATGGCTGGTGCAATTAAAAACTTCAATTATTTTATTCACTCATTTAACTCTCATTTTTTTAATATTAAACACAAGTTTCACAATTCTTTTAAGGCTCTTGAATGTCATATCGTAAAATTGAAAATTAAATGTGAATTTGCTAATATTTCACAAGTTCTTATTTTATCTTCTCATAAAATTTTCAGCTTATGCACTTGAATCTACAAAAATTGAACCAATTTTATACCGCTCAATTCTTGATCAATGCTTCATGTGAAAATGTTGCAGGTGTTCTACCATGCACTTTCCAAAGAAGAACAGCTAGCAGCTCTGGAAGAGGAGAAGAAGCTGCTGGAAGGGAAGAGGAAAATGAAGGATGCCGGCATAATAGGCAACACAGTGGACGTACTTGGCGGCGCGGTGGGCGGCGCCGCCTCCTTGGTGGGGACAGGCGTCACCGCCGGTGCCGGAATCGTGGGTTCGGGTCTGGGTGCCAGCGCCGGTCTTGTTGGTTCAGGGTTCCACGCCCTGAGCAAGGCCGGCAAGTTCATGGGGAAGACGGTGACCAACCAGTTCAGCAGTTCCCGGCGAACGGGAAGCGGATCGCCGGTGGCTTTTCCGGACGGAAGTTGAGCACGAGCTCTCTTAGCAGCAGGTTTTCCTCTTCATTATCCCTTCCGTTTAGACACAAAGTGCGAAGAAATAAGGAGTTCAGTTTTTTTGAAATACGTTTTTTTTTTCTTTTTTCGCCTTGAGTATGTTAAGGAGTGCAATTGGTGAAACAAATATGATGGATTTTATTTCAGTTGTCTGATTAGTGTTTGAATTATTTTCCAACAAGGGAAATGCTACGCAACTAACTGTTGGGACTGCAGATGATCAATGGTCTCACATGAATTGTTCAACGGTATTACTCACTAGGTTAACCTTTTTGATTTAATCAGTATTTTATTTATTTGTGTATTGAGCTTAACTTAAGATCTCTAGTATTTCTTTCCCTAAGCTGATGGTTCAGTTATGATCAAATCGTTCATGCAAATTCTACTTTCATAAATTCATATATTTTTGCAGTTATGGTTGAACAAAAAATTGAACAGCAGGTGATTCTTCCTAAATTTTCAAGTAATTAACTGGGCTTTTGATGCTACATGCATTTGATGGTTTAAACAAACCCACTGAATGCAAAAAATACTACATGAACAGCTTCTTATTCACCGGCCTTAATTTTTTGAGTTAATGTGTGTTGATTTGTGTAGTAAATTCAACTTAAGCCCTCCAATATTTCCCCCTAACACAAACCAAAAAGCCCCAAAGGATTTTCAATTTATTGGATAAAATCACTCTATATAGCGTTGCATGTTTAATCTAATAGACAACATTTTACAGAAAATATTTTTATTCAGACTTCTTTTTGTGGTGCATAGAATTACTCAACAATCAAAAACAAACACTAACAAAGAGAGTTCCTTTTCATTTCAATACAGTGAGCTTCAGATTTAATACTCATTCTGGCTTGGATTCGAATATATATACATGTAATGCTAAGCATGACAATAAACCAAGTTTCCCAAAAGGGTAATAGTCAGATGAATATGTGTAAAAGGGGAAAGAGAAAAAAGGGGAAATTTAAGTTACAAGTTATATGTACAAAAAAGAAAGAAATATGAAAGATTCATATAGAATAATTCTTTTAGAATAAGCATAACATGACATACTAATACATATCAAATAATTTTGCAAAAAATAAGTAAAGGATGTACAAAAATATTTTATCTTGATTCGACTGAAAGTTGATTTGTAAACTAGCATATTTCAATCAACTTAAAATCGAAGACTGTGTTAACAACTCCGGACTAGGGATCTTACCTCTTCGCTATCGCCCCTTTACGGCAGGGCTGATGGTTTGTTATTCTCCCAAGACATTCAAGAAACTAATTTTCAGAAAAAAAAAAACTATGAACTTTTTATGTTTTATGATGAAGTGCCAATTTTGGTCATCATTATTTCAACTAGTCCTGCTACAAACTCTCAAAATGAGCCCATCAATGCTTACAGGAAGAAGTAACTTCTGCAATGAACACCTTGTAGAGATACCTTCTGGTGGTGGAACGATTACAAAATCGCCATTCTTCTTATTTAGAACTCCCACAACTGCTATTGAGGCGGCCTCCTCAATATACCTGTGAAGCTCGTGAAATTGAGCTATTTTAGCTGTCATTAGAACTTCAAAAACAATGGAAAATGGATCAAAATTATGCAGCGAGCAAAAGCTTCAAACCCTTCCTCAAGCCGAAAACATCGACCCTCTGTGGGGAGGGATCTCTCTTCTAGCCATCTCTTAAGAGTAGGAGATACCACTCTGCTTCTGTCTGTGGCATTAACAATCAAGTTTTCAGTAACCAGAGGAGTTATCTTCGAGTCGTCACCGACTTTGCATTAGGGGATGTGATGGGACTCCTCTGGTTTGGATCTTCCTTTGAAACATAAGCGATCTTCTTCTAGTTCGTCATCCTTACACCTAAAATTCTAGGGCCATGTCAAATGCTTTGGGGTTTGTGTTTTTCTCATTTGTCTTCTGGGGATTAGCCCCATAAAGGCCAAAAAAGAGTTGATTGGAGATGCAGACAAGCAACCTAATATCAATAAGGTATGGATTTTTAGACATTTTACCCGAACCTCCAAAAGGCGTTGGCGCACTCGTGCTACCACGTGGAGGGTTTTGTCGCAAGGTGGCTAGTCTGTGGGCCTACACTTCTAAGAAGTGTTGACATTGGTCCGCGGGAAACTTCTAATTATGCCACCTTGTGAGCAGCCTTGATATAGGTCATCAGGTGACCTCGTGCAAGGATACCACCAGCTCTTCATCGTTTCACTTTTGATTGATTGTTGACTTGTAGATTCCTGTGATTATTGATGTGTCTTTGGCGACATGTGTAGGGCTAGGATAAAGAGGCGCCTTTTGACATTAACAATCACGTATAGTATACAGTGTCCTCATTGCACACTATTTATCCAGCTAAAGCTCTAGTTGTGTTTCTAGTGTTCTACTCAGACTACTCTACATTTAAATCCCTAAGGGGCCGTTTGGATAGGGTGGGTTATCTGAGTTAACTTAAGTTAACCCACCAAACGCGTAATAACGCGTTATTTTATCCCTGGGTTAATAAACCCAGCGGGCTTCCCTTACCCCACCTATCCCTGGGTTTGGTTACCCCAGCCGCGATGCTGGGGTAAGGACGGAGATGGCGGATCTGGCGCTCTCTCTCGCGCGCGAAGCCCTCGCGAGCGGTTGGGTGGTTTGCGCTAGCTAGCTGCCGGATGATGGCGCCGCTTCAGGCGCGGCGACGGAGGGGAACTTTCTCTCTGAAACGCAGGCCGACGTAGTGCCTCTCCAGTAGCGGCGGCCTTCTGGGTTGGTGACAGTGAGTGCTCTTAGTTCAGGTAGACGCGGTTTCCCTACTCTCTGCCTGCCCTAATCGCAGATCTGCCTGCCCTAATCGCAGATCTGCTTGACCCTGGGTTTGATGCAGTGGATACCGTCTGTTTTGCTTGGTTCTGTGCTGTTCATCTTCAGCTTTCATAGTTGATTTTCGATTTTTTCACTGTTTTTTCTTGGCTCTGTGATTCTGTGGTGTTTTTTCTTGGTTCTGCCTTGATTTTCTGCTGCCCATTATTTCAACTTTTTTATTTCGTTATATTCTCTCTATTTTTCTTGGTTCTGTGCTGTTTACCTTCATCATTCCTGTTTGATTTTCAATTTTCTCACTGTTTTTCTTGGTTTTGTGATTCTGTGGTGGTTTTTGTTGGTTCCGCCTGGAATTGTTGATGCCCATTTTCTCAACCATGTTTTTTTTTATATTTGCATGATGTAGTGGTTGTGCACTTCTCCATTTTTTTTTTCTAATGGCTTAAGGCTGATTGTGCAATATAACCCTCTCTGTTTTCTTGGTTCTGTGCTGTTTATCTTCATTATTCCTGCTTGATTTGCGATTATTCCACTGTTTTTCTTTGTTCTGTAATTCTGTGGTATTTTTTGTTGGTTCTGCCTGGAATTGTTGTTGCCCATTTTCTCAATCATGTTTTTTTTTTTCCATGATGCAGTGGCTGTGCACTTCTTCATTTTTTTTGTTTTCTGATGGCTTAGGGTTGATTATGTAGTGTGATCCTCTCTGTTTTTCTTGGTTCTGTGTTGTTTATCTTCAGCATTCCTGTATGATTTGCGATTTTTCACTATTTTTCTTTGTTCTGTGATTCTGTGATTTTTTTGTTGGTTCCGCCTGGAATTTCTGCTGCCCATTTTCTCAACTATAATTTTTTTTCATTATTTACATGCTGTAGTGGCTGTGCACTTCTCCAATTTTCTTTTTCTGATGGCTTAGGGCTGATTGTGCAGTGTGATTTCCTTTGTTTTTCTTGGTTCTGTGCTGTTCATCTGCATCATTCCTAGTTGATTTGCAATTTTTCTACTTTTTTTTAGGGCTGAGGGCTGATTGTGCAATGTGATGACCTAGCTTTGTTTCATGTTACCCATATTACCATTGTCATTATCATTTGGCCCTATGATGTTTATCATTTTCCTGATATACTTGCTATGATCCATAGTCATGTTACCATGCTGATTAGTTGGACTTTGTTTTATATGACCAATGTTACAGCATTCATTGCCATTGTATTATTTCTGTATTTAATAGACCAGTAAATGTCTTCTTTCTATTTCATTTTTGTTTATTTATTATCCTGGGTTAACTTATTTATTTGTCAAACTAAATTTAAGGATATCCTAGGTTAACTCGGGTTAACATCCAAACATCATATCCTCATTAATAACTATCCAACGGCCCCTAATAATAAGTTCCCACGTACATAAAAATATGATATTGTCGCAGTTTCCTACGAACAAGTCATTTGGATCTCATCATTTGTGATTTTAATGTCTAGTGCGCTCAGAGAATCACAGAAAAAGAAAAGGCTGAGCATACCACTGCGAGATCAGTTTTTTGAAACATGATCTAACTAACAAATAGGAAAAAAAAAAAGAACAAATAAACAGACGAAAAGGCATTCTTCGGAAGGGCGATCTTAAAAAGAAACGACTTACACCGGTGATCTTAACAAGCTGGCCGTCCGATGCAGTGAGAAGGTCGGAAGCAGGAAAGCGGTCGACGAAGAGAAAGATGGCGATATTCCTCCTGAAGCTCAGAGAGTTCCAGAGGAAGAAGGAGATGATGAGAGCGGAGAGCAGGATGAGCGCGGCCAGCATCAGCGCGTTGCGGACCGCCACGAGGATCAAAAGGGAGACCGCGATGCACGCTAGGAAAAGCAGACCGAGAGCACAGTATACGGAGGCTGGGAGGGGACGGAAGAGGGGGCGGCAGGAGTCGCCGGCGCCGGAAAGATCTCTCATCTGTCCTCCGCGGTCGACTCGGCTGAGAGCAAACCCTCCCCATCTCTTCTAACGGGTTGACAACGAGTTAGGGTGTGTTTTTTTTGGATTTACTTAAAGTGCACTAAAATTACAATAATTATATTTTTCATCATTAAATATAAAATATTATATCTGTGGACACTAAATTTTTTAAAAATTATATTTTTATATGATAAATTTAAAATAAAATTATAAATTAAATTATGAATAAATAAATTTTATTTTTATTACATATAATTCACTAATTTATAATAAAAATCTCTATTTTAGATTGAGTTTAAAATAAATTTTATATATAACTAATTTATAAAATAAATTATATTTAAAATATAATAATAAACTTTAAATTTTAAGATTTAAAATTTAATTTTTAATGTTAAAATAATTTAATGTATAATATTTAATATTTTGAATTATAAGTGTTTGATTTAGGGTTCTAAAATATTGCCAATTTTATAAAAAATAGTGTAAAATTTATAATTTTATAAAATTTTGACATAATATATGTAATATTTTATTTTTAATAAGTAAATATAAATTTATAATAAATGAAGTATTTTTATGTAAATATCTCTTTTTTAATCATATTTAATTCGGATTGTGACAATTTTTACATAGCAACCGAGGCGTCATTAATCTAATTTTTATTTTTTATTTCTTCATTTAAATATTTATTTTATATATAATAGCTATTAAAAATTTAATGTATATTAAAGTTAAATTAAAATAAGGTTTAATATCAATGGTCTCTTTGATCAAAAAAGAAAAAGAAAAGTAATAGTCTCTCAGTTTAAGCCTATATTCAACTAAATTTCTCTAATTTTTAGATTAATTAAATTATTTTTTATTTTAAAATAATATATAAATAAGGTTTTAATATTAATAAAAAATATTTTTGATTATTAAATTAAATTGAATATTTATTTATAATACCAATATAATTTTAAATTAAATAAAATAGTTCACTAAGAAAAAAATATTATTCATTATATCTTTTTATTAATATTAATAAATTTATTGAATATTATCTCAAATTAAATTATTCTATTTTTTTTAAAAATAATTAATTTAGAAATTAAATAGGCTACTCTCAAATTAAAAAAAATTTAATTATTATTAATTTTTAAAATAATTAAATAATATCATTTTCTCACACTATCTCACTACAGAGGAATTATTCTATAGATTTTATTATGTATTGCCTCATATATTTATAAAAAAATAGGGTAAATTGCATTAGAATTTTATGGTCATAATAGTATTACAAATTAGTTTAAACTTTTAAATTTTTTTTTTTGAATCTCTGAGGTTATAAAAGTGTTACACTTGTGATCCATATTTAGAATTTCATAACTTTTATTGATTTTTTTCAATAATTAATATAAAATATTATTATTTTGACTTAATTGAATTATTTATATTTTAAAAGATTATTACACTTTTCTATTTTTATCTTTTTTTTTTAATTTAATAAAAATTTAAAATTTAATTTCTTTCGTCTCTTATTTTTTATATACTAAATATTTAAATTTAAAATATAAATTAATATTTGAAAATTATATTCTAAAAAATTATAACATTAATAGATGAAAATAATTATATAATATATTAGTAAAAAAATTAGTAATTATATTTTAATTAGGATCAAAATTATAGAATTTTTAAATTAAAGATTTTAAAAAGTTGTGATTAATTTAATATGTATTTTGTACCTCAGAGCCTAGATGCAGTTTACCCAAAAAAAAAAATGTGTGGAGAAATTATGAGATTGATATAAAATTATCACTTATTATAGTTTGATCCAGTTCATTCTTACGTATTCAGTTCGGATCAACTCCAGTTTGGCACCGACTTCGGCCGTTGCCGCCATTTCCTTATTCTTCTTCTTCCCAGCTCGCTATTTCTTCTGTGATATCTCACCTCCAACTCCGACAGCGATCCCTAGGGTTGTATAAGCTCTGTGCTGACGGGCTCTGCGGAGTTCGACTTCTTGGAGAAGAGACATTCAGGTCAAGCAGCGGCTCATCCATCGGTGAAGGTGAGAGAGCTTTGCACGACTAATGATTGATGAAATCACATGTTTTTTTTTTGGCATTTTATTATGCGGTGAAAAGCTTGGGATTACGAATGCAGATGTTTCAAAGTTCGGAGACAGCTAAATTTTTGGTATTTTTGAAAATTAATATTTGTATAAAAACAGCGATTGGTTTAGAAGTGGAGTATGATTTGTTTTGAACTCTGAGATAGCTGTTCATCTCTCTTTGAAATCTTGAATTGTTCAACTCATGAATTTCTGCATCTGCTGCTGCTAGAGGACGTAGTGCTAATTTGGAGTGAACCTTGTTAAATCTTTGTGTGCATTGACCTTTATTTGCATCGATTTCTTAACTCCTGAGCTTCATTTTATTTTGTATAATGTTTTCCATAAGCAAAGAAGCGTGCAAATCTGATATTAATGCATAACTTAAATGATGGTTCTGTATATACATATATTTGTTATTTGAATTGGTTCTTAATGATGTTTGATAGCGGGACTGCACTACAGTGCAATAGTACTATTGCTCAATCAAACTCTTATCATCTTGCATAAATTGCTAGGGATTGGCCATTTCAATGGGATCCTCCATCTGGTCTGAAGAGCAATTATTGAACATTTTAGCATTCCTTCAACGCATGGTGCCAATAAAGTTTTAGTAGAAAACTAGGAAAACTATGCCTACATAGCATCCAATATGAAGAAAAGAAAAGAAAAAGTAGGTAATAATCACACAAAATTTTGAATTTATTTCATGTTAACGCACAAGGATGTGTAGGATTATGTTGACGGAGAGAGATGGAGTCCTGAGAATTAGCGGCACGCAACATTTCTAGCTCAAAGTGCTAGCTCAGAGGAGCCAGGAATCATTTAGAAAAGCATACAAAGATGCAAGGTGGTTCAGGGATAGCTTCCTCTACGTCCATCGGAGAGTCAAGAGAAAGATTTTATTAGAATTCAGAGGTTCGGTCAGAAGACCAATACAAGAAGAAAGAGTAAAAGCTTGTTGATAATGGTGATCGTCGTAAGCTCCTTTTTCCTGAAGTTCTGCTCAAGGGTATTTATAGATAGGCTAAGGCGATGCTCAGCCAGTTTCAAGTTAAAACAGACTAACTGCCGGTTACACGGAGATTATTGATGATATCAAGAAGAGGACACATAGATTCTTGATTTGTTAGGCCGTTGAGAACCGAATAACCGGCTGTAGATGATCGGGAACCTACAACTCCTAGCTAATCGATGATGCGAAGGGTTCTACAGTGGAAATTGCGCAAACAAAATACTGACGTGGTTCCATTAGGCTAAGGAACAACAATAGTTGCGGATGAAAAAAGATCAGGGTCGACGTTATTGGCAGGAAGCTATCTAACTATCGTGGCCGATGGTTTGATATTTCTGCAAAAGAGGATAAATTTAATTAGACGAATATCGTAACCGATGAAGTAATCATCATGCACGATGACAAATAAGCAGAATTTGAAAAGCCTTCAGATGACACGTACAGTTGAGATATAACGTTGAATCCAGGTGTAAACAGATTATGTACTAATTTCTCTTGAAAGAAATATCTAGGAAATAGGGATCTTTCATGTCTAGCATGGGTACTATACGATGATATGATGCAGATTCAATGATATATCAAAGTTAGAAAAAGTAAGACATAAATACATCAGGATACGATAACTAAATATCATGTATCGTATGATAATATTTAAGGCATAGCTCATATGGTAGATTAGAATGACTTGTACATGAATTTTAAAGATGCCTTTTAAACTTTCCAATTTAATTATACTTTTATATTTTTAAATATCCTTGATACACTAAAAGTAATATTATGGATAATTTAACATAAAAATGAAAAATATCTTTAAACAAATATTGAGATTTAGAAAATTTTAAATTTAAAATAAAGTTATAAAGATTGTTCAATTCCTTTCCATCTTGTTATTGATTATCTAAATGGATGAGAGTCTTAATATATTTCAGTAGGTTAGGTTTAGTTTCGATTTAAATTTGACTCAAATCATTTATCTCAATGCAAATAAATTATTTTAATCAAAATAAATGCATTGCTGCCTCTCTCCAAATCTATGACTTAATAAATGAATAGACCAAAAAAAAAAAGATCAAAGCCTAATCCATTTCGCAATACAAGCCTGATTGGGATAACGAAGTCAAACAACATGATCACATTCGTTGGAAGCAGTGGCATGCATGAATTCCAAGAGAAAATGTCAAATTAGGTAGAAAAAGCAAAGATGGGTTGGCTAATGCAGATGAAGTACTATCATGCACATTTTGAAAATTTTCCTATTGCTAGATCTCTAGTGCGCATGAAGCTCCTACTTTTCACATTTCATGAACTTGGCGTGCCAACTATCAAGTCTAAATATGGCTTATCTTTTTTGTATGGGCTTTTTGAAACTTTTATCATGGGGGCTAGATTGGTTGGTTTGATATCTTTTAAATTAAAAGTATCAGGCAGTATTGGATATGTATCAATTTTTTTAAAAAATAAAATTGATAAAAAAATTGATATGCTACATGATATATCAGATATATATCGATAGTCTCTGAAAGTGTCAATTTTTGATACAAATACGATGTGGATATTTTTAGTTTTATGAAGTATTAGTGCTTCATAGTGTCTACCATATACGTGTTTGTGACTTTTAATAATGCATGTGTAAAATCTAAAGTGGAAGCTGACAAGATTGACTGCTAAGGCTCGTATTGTAGCCAAAGGTGTGCTTGTAAAACATTATGGGCATGTATAGTAAGAGTTGAATTTGATGAAAACTGGCAAAATTGACTGCTTTAAGGCTAGCATGGTTGGCAAAAGGTGCACTTGTATATTTGGCCTTCATAATTCATTATGGTGACACTTCCTCTCTAGTTACTAAGATTGCTTCTATCTATGACTTTCTTTTCATGGCAACGATATGTTTGCCTCTGCATCAACTTGATATCCAAATGTCCGCTTACATAGTGATTAATAGGAGGAAGTCTATATAGAGCAACATATGGGCTTTGCTTCTCAAGGAGTTTGGGATTTTTTGGAACTGCTTCATGGCTTAAGGTTGTCACCATGAGCTTGGTTTTGCTTATTTAGCACTGTTGTTGAAGCATTTGTGATGAGTTGGAATGAAGTTGATCTCTCTCCCTCCCATCAGCATCTTTCAACAATAATGCATCTATCTTACTTTTTTTATAGATGATATTGTCATTATAGGTAATGATCATATTGGCATTCTGATATCAAGCATAATTTTTCAAAACCTTTTTTGATTAAAGACCTTGGCAAGTTCAAATACATCTTACGCATGATGATGGCTCAATCTAGATAGGGTATTTCTATATCACAAAGGAAATATGACATTGTTATTTTTGAGGAGATGAGCATGTTAGGGTCCAAACCAATTGATAATTTGATGGATCCTATTATCGAATTTCTTCAAGGCAAGTGGAGCCATTAATAGATCTTGGGTAACAAGATTGATTGAAAAATTAAACCACCTCACAATAACAAGTCTAGATATCTCTTTTGTTATGGCTGTGGCAAGCCTATTTCTTGATTTTTGATGAGATTCCTATTGGGTCCAACCTTGATGATCCTTAACAGCCGTTTAGCTCAAAAATATAAATTTGTAGAGAAAATGCTCAATTAGAAAATGATTGAGTTAATTGAGAAATTAATGGATTTAGTTAAATCTATTAAATGGGCTAAAGTCATGAAAATTCCATAAAAATATGGAAAAATCACCAAAACTTAGGGATTTTACATCAATACAAATAAACCTAAATGAATAGAATTTCTAATCAATCAACTTTGTATACCAATCAGAATCCAGTCTGTCTAATCAGTCCCTGATCATTAATTAAGCTATATTGTCATAGGTTTCTCAAATCTCAGCCATCAATAGATGATCTACTATGATAGTGTCCCCTCCATATGGTTTGTTTAGTGTATAGAATAATGTAATGCTTAATCTGTTTGATATTAATGAGTTACAATTACATTCATGCTGATTGTATTGTGGTATCCTTCCATATGAATCGAAGAACATGTTGAAGTTTCGGACTATAGTTACCAACAAGTTCTAGGGGTTTTGAAAACCTTGATGGGAAATTGGGGGTTCATTGGTGGGTTCCGCCTTTACATAGAAAAGAAATCACAATGGTTTGTGACCCCATTGGACTTTAAGGAATCTCTACCTCAAAAAGGGACATTCTTATAGGAGGAGATAGAATAAAAAATGGTTGTGAAGGAGTGACCATAGAACATCTTTAGCTTTAGAAAACTATGTAACTTGAGTACTTCCCAAGAGGTCACCCATTTCAGTGCTACTTTAGCTCAAGCACACTTAACTCATCATGCACTTCTCTAAAGTCAAAGCAGCAATACCTCTACATTTTGATCACGGTATATTACAATATGGTACCGGAGCTGACCTCTCATAGTACAGTGTGGTTCGAGCATGAACTAAAAGGAAGCTGGTGGGCTTGTAATGACCCATGGCCGAAGAAAGCGTAGAGTGATTGCTAGAGTAATGTCCATATAATTGATTCAAAATCACTTGAATTAGAAACGACCCTTAGCAAGCTTTTAGGTTGAGAGGTATAGGAATGAATTGTCCTACATCTAAAAAAGAGGAGAGTTCCTGAGCTCTATAAGCAAATAATATAATCTGGATATGTAAAAGCACTTTTTAGGGTAAAATCGTGAGGCTAATGATGAAAAATTTTATGGTTAAATATGCTTGAGCTAAAGTAGTATTGGGATTGTGATCTAGAAAGTACTCAAGTTACGTGATTCTCCAAAGTCAAAGCGAACAATTTTTCTATATTTTGATGATAGGATATTACTGACTACATCAGCATCCTTTATAAATTGATATTGTAGGTTCTACCAATTGCTGCCTCTTAAAGACAGAAAGGTAATGAAGGACCAAGGCTACTTTGTGAAATTCACAGAGAGGGCTCTCCAAGAGAGTTACATTTGACTTCTTCGATGACAATAATAATAGAACTTTGAAGACTCAATTACCCCTGTTTTAGACTAGTGCAGCTGGACTTAATCTCTTAACAAAGATCTTTTGATGCTTTTCTTACTAGGCCTCTGATTTCACTTCAGCAAAATCTCCCTAAGGCAGTATCAATCACACAATGAACTCACACCACCACCCCTTTTATATCCTGAGAAAGGAGCAATAGTCTTTAGCTTACTTTCCTCAAATGCCCTCGCACTTCGTCGTCCCATGCAGGCATTCCCTACAGCAATTCGATTGTGGGCTGATGTGGCTCTCTGCTCCACAATTGTTTACAAGTCTACATAGCAACTCCTCCATAATCATCTGATATTCTTTGGCCTTCTAGAAGCACACGTTCAATTCAACTTAAAGAATTATCTTCATAGTGAACTGATGAACTTGCAATTTTTTAAAATTTAGTGTCATTTCCACAATATTTGGCACTACTTTTCATTGTTTTCAAAGACTATTTCTTTGAAGAATTTGTCAAATGGGTTTTGGCAGAACCCCATTCTAAAGAGCGAAAGGGGTTTCATCCTTCAAATATGTTTCCTTTTGTGAACCGGTTTCTTGCAAAACCTTGTGTCAAGTCACTAGTGGTTTTCGTTTCCAGAAGCCCTAGATTCTTCAGAAACTCTACTTATAGCCCTTCTTCGTTCATGGTTTCCAAATCTCAGCTTGATCCTTATTTGGGTTGATGTTTCGAAGGTTCTATTAATAATGCCCTTCTTTTTGAAGCTTCCTCCTCGAATTCCTCCTTACCTCCCAACATTTTCTTCATATGGCTAGTATAGTCTAAATAATAAATATCCACGAGAACCATCATTCAAGTCAACTCCATAATACTTGGTGGTTCTAGTGTGCATTTATGCTGCCCCTAATTAGGCCTGTCAACAGATCGGATCCGGATCGGGTTGACCCCGACCCGGATCCGATTCCAATATATCCGGATCGGATTAAAAATCGGATCGGATCGAGGTCAACCCAGATCCGTTCCATGACCCGCCACGGTTCAGATTTTCGGATCGGATTTCGGGTCGACCCGGAATTTTTTTTTACATAATTTAACACTATTTTTTAATGACTACAACTATTAGTTGTATATATATTCTTATATTTTTAAATAAAATTTTGATCACTAAAATTTATAATATAAATTCATTATAGTAGAAAATATAAGGATAATATATAAACATTTAAAGATCATATCACTAACATCAGCATTATATTACAATATTACAAAACATAGAACCAACAGTTGAATGAAAATATTACACAAAAAATAAAGTGCAGTTCTGTTAAAGCTAGCACTAAACATTTTATCTTAACGGTAAAAAATATTTATAGCTATTTATCTCATTTCACAATGCAAGCACTTCCTGCTTACTGCACTTAAAATAATTTGCAATAGCCTCTTTAATAATTATAGGTCTCAGTCACATTTCAAAACCTTCATAAAATAAAACAACAATTAACATATGCAATTAAATAATAAATATATAAATACGTAAAATAATTTCATACTTATAAATTCCGGATCGGGTTTTTTTCGGGTCGGATCAGCATCGACCCGGATCCGACCCGGCAATACTTAAACGGAGCGGGTCGGTTTTTCGGAATAATCGTTCGGGTCAAAAATTTATTCCATTTCATAAGATAATCGGTTCGGATCACGGATCGGATCGGATCAAGATCCGACCCATTTACAGGCCTACCCCTAATCCCCTTGGTGGATTCGTGGGAGCACCATATTGCTCTAGTTGAGTTTTGTACTTTTAATGCGAGCCCATGGGCTCTTAGATGGCTTTGGCGATCATGGAATACCTCAATTACATGAAATCCGCCCCATTCCTTATTTTATCAGGGACCATCTGTGCTATCAGTCTACATAATAGACTGCAAAAAAAAAATTAAAAAAATCGCCCTCATCTTCCTGCTATTCATGGCTTCAAAATGAAAGTCTTGAAGTCCAACTATGAAGTTTCAGGTTCAAGTTGATCTAATTATTGCTTGGATTGAAGTCAAGTTGTGCATTGCACTTATGTCCTGGTTGTTCCAGCATTGACCTCTTGGTATATTTTTAAATGGTCACATGGAGCAGAAAAAAATTATCTAAGTTGATTAGGTCCCCCAAGTATCCAGTTCATTGCATGTTAATCTATGATTTCTGAATCCCCTCATTTAGGTCCTTGATGTATCAAGTTTTTTTTTTGGTTAGGTCATTGAAGTTAGCATAACCATTCGAACATTGGATGAAATAGATGGATTCAGTCTATTTAGTGAAATAAATGACAGTGAGTTCTGGTAAATATCTAAGGTCCCATCATTACTTTTTTGGGATAATTACCCACATGCCATATAAAACTTCATGTATTACACCACATACACTTTCTTCACAATCCATAATATAAATTTTGTGAAGAAAATGTGTGGTGTAATTTTAAGAAGTTTGTGTGGCATGCAGGTAAATGCCCCTATCTTTTTTTGTTTCATTCAAAAGTCATGGACCAAAGCTCGATGGACTATAAACCCCTGTCCCTATAAGAAATTATCCAGTTATTTAAATCAACCTTAGTTGATCTAATTTAGCTGGATGGATTCAAGTTCAACCCAAACACGGCTCGTACATGGCGTTGTTTGAATCTGTTCCTGTGCATAAATGGAGTTAAGGTCTAGTTCATCTTTTCCACTCACGTAAAGTGTCCATTCAGGATGGACAAAACGGAGGTTCACGTGAATGTGGAGCCCTTTCAATGATTCGTTTGTGGCCCATTATTTGGTGGGCCTACACTATCTCTTTCATCCTGCAGCTAAGCTACAGATCAGCTGATTTGAGACCGAACTGTGTGACCCTTTCTTAGATCATCCACTTTTAATGCGGTCATTATCCTTTCGCATTCCATTCATTTGATTCAGGGTAGAAACAAGTGAGCTTAAATATTTGTGCCATGTTTCGAGTTTAAAGTAAAAAGATTATTTGATTTAATTAAAAGTATTTAATCCAAATATTTTATGACTGGCAATGAGATTAAATCCGGATTAAACTCTTGTTAATCTTTTGAGTATGGGTCATTAGAGACATTGAATTAGGATTTGACTTTTAACTTCCTGTCATGGTTGGGATTTCTGGTTTAGAACTTGGATATAAAATGGAACTGGGGACTCAAATTCCCCAGTTGAACACTGGAAGTTTCCTATTGCCTGTAGGGCTATTATCAGAATAATTTCAACCTAGCTGAAGACAACTTGAAATAGAAAATTTTGAGTTTAACTTGGCTTGAAATCATTACGAAATCGAAATGGGAAATGGCTCAGCTCGAATCTACTCGATTTCGAGCTGGCTCGAATCATGATTCTAATCGGCTCGCAATTGTAAAAAAAATAAGAATATTATGTATCCAAGAGAATTTAATCCCTATATCTTAGGAAAAATAAGTCTTAAACCTTCTCCACTCTACTACTAAACTATTGGCTAAGTTATACGTATATATATTATATTAAAATTATTTATGTTATACATATAATTTCGAGTCAAATCGAATCATGTTTTGGTTCTGGTGAAAAAGAAAGTACAAAATAAGGAATTAAAATATGTCTACGAACTTAGATGCTCTTTTTTTGCAATTGTTAATACGATCTCTCTGATTTTGTGTTCATCATGCAACCTTAGGTGAACAAGAAGAAAACTACCAGTAAGAACCATAACACTAATTTTGTGTGGCTCCACATAAGATGCAAACAAAATAAAATATGTTAGAAATAAAGAGGAAGAAGATTTCCGTGGTTTTATGGATTTCGCTTGCATTCACGGTTATTCCAAATTATCACGATAATCTCAAATCTCAATACCGATTTCTAATATTTTGAAGTTCAAACACACATCCATGAGACAGTGGACTGAATCAAATTATCACGATAAATAGAGAATTAGATTTCATCCTCCAACAGAAAGATTTAAATTTGAGGAGCATAAAGACATGTCTGGATAAACTCGATGCCTGCACATAACTCTGTTCTAGACGTTGATTAACCTAGAAGAAGCAAAATGCAATATGGCTTACACTTAAATTCCAGCATTTTGAGCTATTTTATTATTGCTTTTATTAAGATGGATTTCTACATGTTTCTCTGAAGGGTAGCTGCTGGTCCACATAGGACCAGCAACTTATGGAGAAAGAGACATGTCATTTATCGAGGAATGTTATTAAACCTTGAGAGGTACAGAGAATAACAAGGTATGTTCTTCTGAGTTGTCACTATATCTTATTATTGCTAATGGCATTCATATTAATCACTTCAGAGTATTGCTGAGGCTGGTGTTTGCTTCACTACAAGTGGCAATTATTATAATGCTTTCCTGCTAAGTTGACAGCAATCTACCTTGAAAGCAGCAGCTTTAATGAATTGACAACATGCTTCTTGGATTACCTTCTTTGAGAAGGTAAGCTGTATCCCCAGCCACATATTTATGATTTTTTAAAATATAATGTTGCTATAAAGGAAAGGTAAACTGGAATGAAGTTTTAGCTGAGAGACTAACACTTGAAAATTGTAGAAATATTTACATATATGAAACTCTAAATACGTGATTTACATATTAAGCCCTATTTTGAATATTTAATATGTACTGCATAGATATTTTTTTTAGTACACCAATTATGGCATTTTCAGTGTAATATATATATATATATATATATATATATATTTTATGGTGTATGATTCTACACAAAATGAAAAAGATATCTAATATGTAAATTCATGTGTTTCTAGTGTCATTAAAAAACAATTATAACCAATTTGACATAGCAAAAGTACAACTAATTTGGACAGATAAATTAGCTCTGTTTGGCGCGAGGACCAAAACCAAGACTAAAATAGTACTAGTTTAAAAAATAACAATAATAATAATAAATAAATTTTTTAAATTATTTTACCCAATTTTTAATATAAACAAATATTATTTTACTTCACATACTCAATAATTTTTAATAAAAATATTAATTTTATTTCACATCCTATATCAAAATACTTTATTCAAATATTTTGGTCTAAGATGTGAAATAAAATTGATATTTTTATTGAAAATTATTGAGTATATGAAGTAAAATAATATTTTTTTATATTAGTATTTGTGTAGAACGATTAAAAAATTTTATTTATTATTATTATTGTTGTTTTTTAAACTAGTACTATTTTGATCCTGATTTTGGTCCTCGCGCCAAACAGGGCTAAAGGTAAGATGTCCAAGTAGGTGAGTCAAATTTGACAAAAATAAAATAAATTTTGGGTGAAATTTTAAAATAATTTTATTGATTATTAAGTGAAAATTAAAGAAACAATCTTTATAATGAGATAGAAGTTAAGTAAATGAAGTAAAAATCGAAATAATTTCTCTTAACCTGTGTCCACTAACACAAGTTTTGGGCGAGTCATAATATGGTAGATTAAGTAGTAAATCAAAATATACTAAATAGTTTGAAACAGTATTAAACAATCTTTTTTCTCAGGTTTGAAAAGTGCTTCTATAGGTGAACATAATGAGCCGCGTCTTTGGAGTTTGGACTCATTAGAAGCTTTCTTGAAATATGATATACGTGTAATAACTCCTCTAGAATTGTAAGTTCATTGTTTTAAGTTGTCGGTGCATGTGCATTTTCTTGTTTTCTTTATCAAAATTCTCTAAGTAATGTTCATCGTCATGTTTTACATTACAATTGTTGGCTATTGAAAATTTAGCAAGTGATTTTCTGATAAAGATATGTGAGTGCACATTAGAGCTATGCTAGTATTTCATATTGGTTTCGATATGCTATGTCGTTGGTTTCTACTTTAGTCTTGATATTTTTGATTAATAGGTATATGGGTACCACTATATAGCAACCAAACTTGGTGTAGAGCTGTAATTTGTTCATCGATCTTTAACATTTTGACTTTCTGTCAATTTAATTTTTTCATATTGGTTTCACGATAAAAATTTTCTTGTCGGTTTAGTGATATATCTTCCAATCTCAATTTCACATGTTGACATCACCTAAGTATACTCAGTACAAAACTTGATGGGGCTGATATTTATTGAATTTTGACATGAGCATAAATAGGCTTGACCTTAATATTGTAGCTTTCAGTGGTCTAATTTTCATAGTTTACTGAAGATATTTTCCCCAGCATTAGGAAAAAGCTCTTGTCACGTTTAATATTTCTTAGAGTTTCAATTAGTTCACTTAGTATTTTATTTGGAGGCTTCATTAAAATTTTTTGCTTCAAAATCTGATTAATTTTATTTTCCTCTATGCATAGCTCTGATATTATGAACAAGAGGATATCCTATGTCTATCTATCTATTGTTTGTAATATTTTTGTATCACGATCTACAAATTTATCACAAGGCATCCAAATATTATAAATAATTCAGATATGATACTGTTCATCTGTGTCATGTAATGATGCATATTTGTAGTTCTTTATTTATGATATTTAAAGAAATTCAATATCCCATGCTCAAGTATGAAGAATTAAGAATTAAATATCAAATCATATGCTAATCTTCACGTTTTGTTGGAAAATTTTATAAGGAGAAAAAGGGAGAGGAAACTCAAACTTATTGCTGCAGATTGAAGGGAAATCAGAATACAATCATTAACATGAAGCATTACAATTTAAAGCTTAAAAATAACAAATTCCTAAAAAATAGCCATGATAAACTGAATAACTAACTCCTAAAAAAATAAGGAACAAACTTGACTCAATCAAACTCTAACAAATTCAGCAGTCCTAAGCATGTATTCCAACACTCCTCCTTGCTTTAGGAGCTGCGAATACCAAGTTTCTGCCTTAGAAACTCAAACTTGTTGACTGGAAGTGGCTTTGTAAACAAATCTGCCAACTGATCTTCAATTTGCAATAACCAGAGTCACAAATTTTTCTTTCTGCACTTCTCTTAGGAAAAACAACTTGATGTTAAAATGCCTAGTTTTCCCATGAAACATAGGGTTATGGGAAATGGCAATGGCGGCTTGGTTGTCAACAAAAATCTCAGTACTTTTTTTTTGCTCCAAATTGAGATCCATTAAAATCTTCCTTAGCCACAAAGCTTGATTGACAGCAGCTGTTGCAGCAACAAATTCTGCTTCAGCAGTGGATTGAGCTACGGTTTCTTGCTTTTTCGAGCTCCATGAGAAAATACTAGATCCAAGAGTAAAACAATAGCCTGAGGTACTCCTCATATCGTCAATGGAACCTCCCCAGTCACTATCAGAGAAGCCAACTAGCTTGAACTCCCTACTTCTTGTGAATTTAACACCAAAATCACTTGTGCCTTTGACATATCGAATCACTCTTTTAGCAGCCCTGAGATGCAATTCACTTGCGCAGTGCATAAACCTGGATAAGATACTTACAGCATTTAAAATATCTGGACGTGTTGCTGTAAGATACATCAAACAACCAATCAAACTTCTAAAATATCCCTCATCAACTTTGCTGTTTTAAATGACATGATACGAGTGAAGATCGTGGAGGAAACTCCAGCAAACAGGCAAGCTTTTGCCTTGGACTTCTTTGTCTTCTTCTCCTTCTGTGCTTTAATTTGAGCCACTGTGGGATTGTCCGGGAGAAGAGGAATGTCATAGTCTTCTTCCACTGCTTCCCAGAGATCCAAAGCTTCCAGGTATGTCTCCATGCGTACTGCCCAAATTTGGTAGTTGTCTCCGTCGAACACCGGCGGAGCAATTGAGGAGAAACTAGCTTCGGTCTCCA
Source organism: Apostasia shenzhenica (assembly GCA_002786265.1). Lineage (NCBI taxonomy): Eukaryota > Viridiplantae > Streptophyta > Magnoliopsida > Asparagales > Orchidaceae > Apostasia > Apostasia shenzhenica. Next base: position 879,775 of record KZ451942.1, on the reverse strand, counting down.
TTACTGCTCAAACTTATACACAGGTCCCTTAAGAAGAAAGCTCTGATACCAATTGTTGGAAAATTTTATAAGGAGAAAAAGGGAGAGGAAACTCAAACTTATTGCTGCAGATTGAAGGGAAATCAGAATACAATCATTAACATGAAGCATTACAATTTAAAGCTTAAAAATAACAAATTCCTAAAAAATAGCCATGATAAACTGAATAACTAACTCCTAAAAATAAGGAACAAACTTGACTCAATCAAACTCTAACAAATTCAGCAGTCCTAAGCATGTATTCCAACACGTTTACACACATGTGATAGTCGTATCTTACATATTCAACATCCATTTAACGGTAAGTAACGATAATATTGCATTTTAGACAATAGATTTCAATTAAAATCCCATGTTAGGCTGCACAACACTTCAAGATAAATAGAGAAACTAAATTTATTGTGCTAAGAGTTTGTATTTTATATTTGGATTTAAAAAATTGTCATATATATATGAAAAATGACATCTGTTGGAAAGTAAGTGAGCCCATAACCTGAAAGGGAATTTTAGTAGCTAATCATTGGGTAGGCCAATGGCATGTGGCTGGGTATTTCTAGTTCCAGTGATGGGGGCTAACTTACCTCCCTCATGCAATAAGAGGAGGGCCATAGTTTCCTTTTCAGAAATAATTCATACAGATCTCAGTATCTTTTAGGACACTTCCATGGATCCCTTGAACATTAAATCCACTGAAAATAATTGGTTCATCAAGCCTTCATTCAACCATGATTTTACTCGGCTTCAACTTGCTCCTGTTATTAGGGATGACGATAAGGTGGGTTTGTTCGACTGGAAAATTTGGTTAATGGATGGTCATCAATCCCATACGAGACGTGAATGAACGCGGTCTATTATTAGGTCTTTGAAGTTAGGGAAAATATCACACAAGTATAGGATTTTAAAAATTGTTCCTTTGGGTCCTTGATTGTCATTAGGTTTTTCAATCTGGCTCCTAAGGTAGTCCTAAATGTTTTATGTAGTTCCTTTTAAATTATTTTCATCAATTGTTTGTGTTCATGTCAAAAAAAATGTGAGTTTCTAATTTTTTAATTTAAACAATCCTTGGTTGTCATTAGGGTTTTCAATTTGGCTCCTAAAGTAGTCCTAAATGTTTTATGTAGTTCCTTTTAAATTATTTGCATCAATTGTTTGTGTTCATGTCAAAAAAATGTGAGTTTCTAATTTTTTAATTTAAACAAAAATTAAAGTAACCTTACGCGGGGGTGGCCCCCCTCTCCCTCTCCCCTTCCTCCCTTCTACTAGCTCAAAATCTCTAGATCTTGTCTTAATGCGTACTTCAATCCTCCTTTTAATTGTCACCTACAATGTTGTGGCAGTAGTGCCAATGACTCGCTAGAGTATAAGTTACACGGGCTTTGCCTCCTCAATTGTTCTGGCTTGATGAGATTTGCTGGAGTTAGCACAATGATTGAGCACTGCTGATGATCCAAATCTACAAGTTTCTTTCCCTTCCCCTTTCCCTTTCCCCACTCCCTTTACTCCCTCCATCTCCCTCAACATTCTCTACTTTTCTTCCTAGGTTGATATTTACACTGAAGAGACACAAAACAAGACAGGATCCTAAATCAAGAAATATATTCGATCTTTGAGGAGGAAAGAGAGTAATTTGCGTCAAATTTTTTAAGTCATATTTTTTAACCTGAATTTGACCCAAAATTTAAACGGTTGATCAGAATCTAAAAATTTTGAGTCAAGTTTAAGTCAGGTCCAATCTTGATACCCCTAGCAACAAAGATGTAGAGGGAGAGAGAATAAAAGATGAGAAGATCATCGGCAATGGTGTAGTAGAAAACAAGGGGTGCGATAGATCTGAAGGGAGAAGGGACACAACTGTCATTTTCATGCATATTTAATGACAAATTTGGTAAAAGTATTAAAATGAAAAATATGTCTTATCTTAAATACGTAAAAGAGAGTTCTTCAAAATTGTGATATTTTTAAAGTGATTGATGTCAAATTTGTTGCATGGCATCCTCACCATCTAGATATTAGAAAAATCAATAAACAGAGTTGACTCTAAGCTAGCTAATTTTAGTCAAACAAATAGAATATTTCGGTAAAATAACTTTACCGATTATTTCACCACTCTTTGCAACTTTTTGTTGGTAGCCTCTCTAACGAATGCTAATAAGCAAGACCAACTTTATGGAAAGTGGGGAGTTATGCCTTTTTTTTCAATTTGATTCAACTCTAGCCCTTCTTTTATCTTGCACTTGCAATTATAAAGTTTCCTCTCAATCCTAGTGTGGTCTCCCTACTAATTTAGCATATTCATCACATGGCATACTCTTGATTTCTCCTCCAACCTAGGATGTATACTTTCTATGGATTGACATATTATGAGATTTTACTTGTCTCTCTTTACCGATAATTCTTTTACTTTCTTTTACAGGATTTTGCATGTAGATCTTATGTAATCTTCTAATTAGTTGCTCGTCTTTTTCTCACTCTCAAGCCCTCTTAACGATAATTTTTTTACTTTCTTTTACAGGATTTTGCATGGTCCCCACCTTCCCATCGCCATCATTATGGATTTTTATGTCTAACGAATTGTTGAATATAGGTAATTACATGATTTTAACTATCATAGTGTCTTATTGAATATTGAATGGAGTAGATGACTACAAGTTGCAACCACTACTTGCTACTTGTTTGGGGGTAATTGTTAGTTTAGTTGGGGCTCTAAGTTGCTTCGGACTTGATTGATTCTGATCAAATTAAATTTCAGAGTTGTCATTTTGAAAATAGACAGTAGACTTTTCAGATTTAAGAAGAGCATTTCAATAACCCTAATTCAAAATCAAAGGTATTTAGAATAAATTGTCAATAGATTTTTTAGGTATCAGGATTTTCTATCGTTGTTCACAAAATTTGTTGTTACACTGAGGTATCCGAGGTTTAAGTTTTTTTGTCATCGGTCTCACTAACTCTCCTCCCTCATTCTCTATCACTGGCGATGGCTCATCGCCAATTTTTTTTTTTACCTCTTTTTCCATCCCTTTGCTGTAGAGCCCTTTTCCTCTGTCTTTATCATCCTCTTTGACAATAGCCCTTTAAGAGGCAGGGGATGGAAAGCGATTCAATCAAGAGAAGAGTTCAAGCAGCTATGAAGATGTCAGAAAAAAATGACAACATGGAGTTGGGAAGAGATCGCAGCCAATGAAGGATGAGTTCGAGAAAGAACAGGTCGAGCATGAATACAACACATAAAAAAAGTTATGTTTCATGCATGTTTATGATATTTATGTAAATTTTAGAGAGTAAAAATCTGTTTTCATCATAAAAATTAATAATTTATGTACAATTAGACTAGCCGTGTAACGTGTTATGGCATGGAGAGGATCACATGACAACAAAACTTAAACCTCAGAGACCTATGTGCCATGACTCAAATTTGTTGATCACCATGTAAAATTCTTAGTACCTTAGAAATCTATAAGCAATTATTACCTATATATTTAACAGTACTACTTACTAGACCTAGAGTATCAAAATACTGTTTATTAGGGCCGTAAAAATAGCTCGAAAGTTAATGTTCGCTCAAAATCCACTCATATTTGAGCTATAAGCCAACACTATGGCTCGAGTTTCATTTCAAATAAAGTTCGAGTCAGGGTTGGCTCGTTCAATATAAACTCAAAATTGATTTGAAATAAATAATTAACTATGTAGATTATTATATATTCATAAATACATAGATATTTATACATATTTTATAAGTATGCTTAATATATCTATTTTTAAGAATATAAATACACTCATTTCGAGCCATCTTGGATTTCAATTCGAGTTGGCTTGAGCTTGAACGATTGAGTCCAAGCTGAGTTGGACTAAAGAAGTTTTTTGTTTGAGCTAGTAATAATTTGCTCAAACTCGACTCAGTTTACATCCCTACCATTTATTAACAGATTTTATAACAGAAAACGACTCATAGTATGGGCTCTAGAGTGTACCTAACTAGAATCATTGAGTAGTTTAGGATTAAAGGCACCAATTTATATAATTTAAATATCTAACATTTGTATGATGATAATGAAATTTTGACCAATATACTTTGCAGCTTGTATTATTTGTTGGCTCTAAAGTTGATGAGATGAGATGATCACAATGTACAAATTCGGGTGGAATTTTTTTGAAATTCGGAATTTGGGCTGGAATTTAGTCGTATGCCAATGGAAGCTTGCGAGATTGAGCTAAGACGATAATTCAGAGAAAGCTTAGACTGAAGAACTTGGGGAATTCGATCATGTGGACATCATTTAAAAACTTCCAAATGCTACAAACTTAGATTTATCATAAATTTACACCCAACTCTCACTATATATATATAACATCTAGTCTTATGCTCACTACAGCATAAATGAGGCTACCAACTTCTGATGCACACATTACATTCGCTATATGTTTCTGCTTCCCATCAGTTTTCAATATCTGTTCTTTTGTCAATATTAAATATCCTACTAATAGAGTACTATTCGGGTTCATATTCTTGACTCTAAATCTCTCCAGTACTTCCTAAATATACTTCTAAGATAATTTTAGAGTCTCATCTAGTCTTCTGATGATTTACATCGTGAGAATCTGATTTGTTATACTCAAAATTTTCATTTTATAATGTTGTAACTACTATTGCTTTAATCTGTAGACGTCCATTATACTCGTACTACTAATAAACATGTTATTAACAAACAATAACAATAAAACATATCAACTATAGAATTTTTCTTGTTTATAATTTTTTTTTATTTTCATGAGTTTTTCTCATTTATGTGTGATTTTTTAATCTGAATTTGCACTTTTGCACTATATTGTGAGGACTCTTTCAACAGACAATTGTGTTGTTATGCATGCAAATCGTATCAGAGCACATTATATAGATCGTAGTACTTTATCATATTCTCTCTGTAGCTACATTCTCTTCGTAATTTGTAAGTCTACGTGCTTTGCTAAAGATTATAGCTAGGATTAAAAACGACTAATTCATTAATGAAACTCTCGTAATAATCAAAATAACAGGTTCATTTCATAGTGAGGAAGCAAATATGAAAACTAAAATTATAAAAAAAACTGCAATTCCCACAAAATCAAAATGCTCAGAAATACTTTACAAAATCCCCCAAAATTTACAAAAAAAAAGAAATAAATAAATAAAAAGCCTCTTCATCATCAATGGCCCTCCATTGAAGAGGGCTCTTTTTCACTCTTTACCCTACCACAGTCATGAGAAGGTTCAGTTCTATAAAAAATTTCAAGCAAAATGCAAATTGTCCTCTTAAAATCATATTATTTGATACATTATATCACCAAAAATAAAAAAATAAATATTTTATACCTTCAAAAATCATAAATTTGACAGCAAAGTGCCAAATTTTTGGTTTTTGAGATCACAAAATATCTGTTTTTTTTTTGTAATATAAATTGTCAAAATTATGATTTTTCAAAATATTCTCTGCATTTTACTTGAAAATTTCCAAACCCATCCCTTTTTTTTTTTTTGAATATTTTTCCCAAAATAAAAAAAAAAAGATTTAAAAAATTATTTATTGTAACTGCGAGATGCATCTCCTCATGCAGGCTCTGGACCTCCTCCCCTGCCTCGTCTCCTCCCTCCACAACCTCCCTATATCCTTCGCGATCATGGCGGCGTCCGACGAAGCTCCGGAGATCCCCCTCTTCGTAAACCCCACGGCGTACAGCCCCGATTTCCCCTTCCAGCTATTCGGAAACGGCCGCCTCGGAAACCCATCCGCCGCGAAGAAATCGCTCCCCTGCTTATCATCAAATTCGTCAATCAGTTCTCTGAGTCTCCCATAAACGGCGGTTCAAGTTTTCTTCTTCCCTTACCTGGAGCCACGAAGGCACGTTGCTGCGGTACCCAGTGGCCAGAATCACCGAATCGATCTCCCGAACGTTTCCGTTCACGAACTCGACTTTGCCGGCGGAGAACCGCTTCACTCCTGGCACGACGGCGATCTCGCCGGACTTTATCTTCCCCAGAGCTCCGATGTCGAGCACCGGCGTCCTCCCGCTCCTGCTCTTCAGCTCCAGAGGGCCGGCTGAAGGCCTCCTCAAGCCGTACTTCTCCGTTCTTCCGATCACCAGCCATGACAGAATCAGCATGAGTTTGTCCACCACCCGCACCGGCAGCCACTTCATCAGCAGAACCGCTAGCTCGAACGTCGACTTGCCGTAGATCTCCCTTGGCAGGACATGAACCTGTACAGAAATTTAACAGGTTTAGAGACCCGACAACCCGTGATAAAAAAAGACGGAGAATCATCTACAGAACTGAAATCTCTGCTCTAAACGTGTGAACTTTTAGCAGACTTCTAAGTGTGAGAGGCACAAAAATTAATTTTGGCTCCGAATCAGCATATCAAGTGGGTCCCACTGCACGACAGATGAAAAACAATGTTGTTTCCTCATCGCTCATCTACGTAGCAGACATCTCTGTTATGTGATTACAAGCTATAAGCGCTTTATATAGAATTTACATAGCAGAAATAACATACTACATAGAGGAGCAACGAGAAAATAATGTTCTATCACTCCTACTGTATAAGTTTTGAGGACAAAATCTTTGGATTTGATATAAAATGAGTCAAACTGAACAATGCATATGTTTATTTGGATCAAATTTCAAATTCTTGATTCGAGCAATGTAAAATTTTATATCGACTCGATTTAATATTGACTCGAAATTGAAGCTTCACAACGGTCAAACTCAGCTGATTAGCTGCTCACCGAGTCCCGGACCACCAATGACGGGTAGGCGCCGTGCTCGCAGAGGTCGAGGGAGACCTCCATCCCGGAGTTTCCGCAGCCGACGACGAGCACACGTTCTCCGGCGAACACCTCGCCGCACTTATAGTCGCAGACGTGGACGACCCTCCCGCCGAACTCCGTCAGCCCCTGCATCTCCGGCACTACCTTCTCCGCGTTCTCCCCTGTCGCCGCCACCAGCCACCTCCCGATGTACTCCACCTCGCCGCACCGGCTGTCGCCGCCTGAGCCGGCGACTAGAGAGTTCACTCGCCAGAGCCCGGAGGTCTCGTCGAAGTGCGCGGACCGGACGGAGTGGTTGAAGCGCGGGGAGATGTCGAAGTGCTGCGCGTAGGATTGGAGGTAGTCGACGAACTGCCGGCGGGAGGGGTACGGCGGGTAGCCGGGTGGGAAGGGGAGGCGGGGGAGCTCGCAGAACTGCTTGGGGAGGTGGAGCTTGAGGCGGTGGTAGGTGCGGCGCTGCCACAGGGAGGCGATGCAGTCGGAGCGCTCCAGGACGACGAAGGGGACGCCGTGCTCCCGGAGGCAGGCGGCGACGGCTAGGCCCGAAGGGCCGGCGCCGACTATGATGGGGCCGTTGACCCACACGCATCTCCGGGAGAAGAAATCTGAGGTTTCGGCCATGGCGGTAGGAGATTCAGGGGGAGAAGAGAGAAGGATGAGTGGGTGATATAAATAGGAGGGGAAGAGGCCCAAAAACTCCACCCGCTAAATCCCTTCCATTAATTTAAATTTTAATGTCTCCAAACTGGGAGAAGTTATTGGGTTCGGACGGCGCACCGTCCGGAACCCAATCAGAGGGCGCCACGTGTGCCATACAGTTGAGTCCGGGCACACGTGGCGCCCTCTGATTGGGCGTCCGAACGGTGCGCGCAACGCACCCAATAATTTTTCCCAAACTGGTGCTTCAAGAATTGGATAATACGAGCAGCTTACAATCGAAATTTTTTTGCTATGCTCTTTAGATCATTCGAAAAAAAATGAAATAATCTTCTAATGAGTCGAACTCAAAATCACCGAAGGAGTAAAACAACTAGATCCTAAAGAATTTCTTGAAAGTATGGTAACTTCCGCCAAAATATTTTACTAAGATGAATATTTTATGCTTAAATTGACGGAGAGAAGGACTTCATTGGCATGGGAGTCACTGGCCCGCGACTCGATGGGTAAGGTAATTGTTTGCCTCTCAAGAAAGATAAAGTGCCGATTTGAATGTACAATTGCTGAGCGGTTACTGGCTAATTAAGCAATTCTTCTCGCCCATTGGTTAAAGAAAGACTACATTTAGGTCTCATGGTAGAGCGGATAAGTTCGATAATGACTTCTCTTTAGAGCTGTACCTATACTTATATTCGAAGAGAGAGTAATCAAGTGGCGCATATCATGACTCACTATGCTCTATTTATTGACAATCAAGTTAATTGGGTCGACACACTTTTCTATTTCCTATATAATATTATAAGATGTGTTGTTATAGGTGCAAAGAGTTCTTAAATAGAATTATACCACATGTGGAAAACAATTGAAAAATTAAATTGAATAAATTCACTTTTTATTTGAGTTAATATAACTTTAATATCTTGAAACAAAAGATATTAAGCATCCAAAACCCATAAAAACATTATTCTCTCATCACTCAAAATTAATAAAATAAAAAAAAAATTATTCACATTACATACTTGTATAATTATTAATAACTATTAAATTGAGTTATATGAAACAATTAATTTGAGTTAGATTGGACATAATTAATATTTCTGTTTAATAAACTATAGAATTTACATTTAATATATCATAAAAAAAGTTAATTTGCACTCAATTCACTCTTATTTGACTTTGATGACATCACAAATTCTTTCTTTAATTTATCCCTGAACCGCTATCGATATCGTTGTGCACTAAATATTGCTCGACAATACTATTGACAATCTCATTAAGAATACTCTGTTGCACGTCCCTTATGAAAATGCCACTTACCCCTTTTGCTTGATTATCATCGAGCTAATTGCAAGTTTCGCTTATTATATGTGTGAAAATGTAGCTGATCAAAGAAGAATATAATTGTAATGATGTTGCTAAAATAAAAATATAGAAAAATTGTGGCGCGTTTGGCATAAATTTACTTTCCTATATATAACGAGTGTAACTACTTTCATTAATAAAATATTTTTTTTAACTGAGATTCTTGTGAAAGTTAGTTATTACTGAGTAAATGTAAATATGCAAGTTTTCTATATTGTGCATGTATATTCCCTTAAAGCTAAAGTTTGGGTTTAATATTATAATCTTCAATAATAAGAATTATTATTTTGTTCATTCAAAATAGTTGATGAGTGGGAATATTTTGAGCAATTATTTTCATGCAGGGTTGGTCTAAATATTGAGCATAACTGTTAGTGCATGTCAAATTATTTTTTAATTCCGACCACATACTTCATATGAATTTGGGTCGAAATTGATCGACTCATAGTGGTTTAAATCAAATTTGACTTGACTCATCAACACGAGAAGATCTAAGTAAGGAGCGGCCATTTTCAACTTAACTCGTGAATCTAATCTGATTTAACCATGAATCTCGACCTGAATCTGATTATAACTCATTAATAACTCATTCAATAAATTAGCACTTATTTATTATTTTTAATGTTAGTTTCAAAACTAGTTAATGTCAAACATGTGTCACATAAGTTAATTAATTATTTTTTTATTTTTAGCCAAACTTTGTGATTATTTTGAACAAAAATTTATTTTGGTTAAGCTTCTAAATTTACCAAGAATTATATATATATATATTATAAATTTTACATCCATTTTTTTATAAAATATAAAATTAGTTTATAAAGAGTTCTAATTATAATTAATTATACTTCACGCACCTTGATAAATCTTCGTACGTGTTTTTGGTTGAAATAAAATATTCTATTTATATATCTTAGTTAGTCTACAACAAATGATGCCCTAGCTCTCGCATGAAGGCTGTAGAAGTAGATCGACATCAGATAGAATCATTTACCTTTAGCTTTATTTGACTTTTGGACCAATATAAGTTAAATTGAAGGCTTGATGTCGCGACTTGTTTTAAATAATTGGATTTTAATCTCGCTTAAATCAAAGGATAGAATCTAAACTTTCTAACCATGATTAAAATAATGGTCAAACTTAAGTAATATATTGTGACAATAACACGCAAATTATGAACAATGTAATTTATAATTGAAGATCTTCATAAGTATTATATTTTTTAAGAGTTTAGTGTAAGTCTATAATAAACAGCAATACAAACTAAGTCTTAATGTCATTAGGTAAGGTCGGCTACATTAATTTTTTATTTTCATTATATTTTATTAATTAATAAATATTTATCTAGATGTAAGTGAGTAAAATTACTCCTTATAATATTTACTTAGGTCTATTAATTTATTTGTAAAGTTAAATTTAACAAAATTAAAATTAAACTTGGATAGAAATTTTTTTTATTGAAAATTGTGAATGATGTGAAATAAAATTAGTTATTATGTTGGGATATGTGAGAGATATGAAATAAGTTAGTTATTATTTTAGTAATGTGTGTAGGATGTGAAATAAAGTTAATTTTTAATATTAAATTTTATATGTGATGTGATATGTCAGATTAAAATTAAACCGAATTAATTTTTAACTTCAAAACGATCAGGCCTACTTGACAATCCGTTGTACTCTTTCAATACATCTTGTACTTTTGGTGAACCGTTGTGAAAAGCAAAACCTTTTCTCATCTTTAGGGTATCATAGTTTTTCCCTCCTATCTATCGTTTCACTCCTCGCCCACTTCTACTCTGCGGTCCAACTACTTCTCACAACTAATTCGATTTATTGGTTTCCCTAAACTCAACTTCATCATTGCTATTAGGAGTGATCTCCCTCATTTGAGATCAGGACCATACACATCGCAGCGAATTCCTTTCTCTGCTACTGCTATCCAATTAAGACGAATCTCATTAAGTATCTTTACGCAATTTCACGCTTCTTTCCATCTCTAGTATACTACTTACTTCGAATATATGCAATATATATATCATTATATGTCTTTTTAATTATATAAAGTATAGTATATATATTTATTTCTTATTTATAATTATCATGCCATAAATTAAGTGAGGAAGTAGAACATATTGAAGTATATATTATTTATGTCCACTAGGGATTGATATTAATGTACAAGTGTGAGAGAACCACACATATAAGCTGCCCATCTCTCTTGATCAAAATTGAAAAGCAATTGCTATCAAGCTTAGGATTTGCCATCATGTGCCCATCATCCATGGCTATCTATATAGAGTTAGTACTACACCACAATTTTCATTTTTCCTTTTTCTTTCTATTTTTAATGTAAGACTAAAGTTTTTTAAGGATATAATATATATATAAATATATATGTATAAAAAAAATTAGATTTTTATCATCAAATCATGTTATACATATAATGGAAAGGTTAGTTATATCAAAACTTAATTAATATGGTAGATTATTTTTGCTCTCTAAGTATAAATTTGTCCTCTTTTTTTTTTTAATGCAAATGCATTGTTGATTATTCACAACCAAAAATCTTTAATCATTGTATTTTTGCTTAGAATTGCCATTAGATATAATGAAATACATTTTGTGCCTTGGGTTCTTTTTCGCAAATAAAAAAATTATGACTTAAAAGTTTATTTTATTTATCAAAAAATTTAAAGTTATTTTATTGTTTTGCTACATAAATTTTAATATTAATATATAATTATTTTATTTCATATTATACATAATTTTTAATATAATTAACTAACTTATTTTATTAATTTCTCATCATACATGTATTTTGAAAAATATCATAATACTTGGTAGTCTGCTATCAACCAAAACTCAACAATTTTAGTCAAATTTTGTTCAAAAATATCTAAACTCACTAAAAATTCAACTAAAATTATGGAAACTCATCTTTCTCTTAAAAATAATATTCAATAATTATCATTAATGAATTCAATTTTGAATTTATAAAATTTAAAAATTTTATAAAAAAAATTAAAACTATCAATATTAAAATTATCAAAATTATTGAAATTATTTAAACAAATACTTTCACTAAAACTGAAATTAAATTTAAAACAGAATTTTAAAACCTTGGTTCTAAGCCCTAAACAATAAAAGTCTTTTTCAATTAAAATATCTGCCTTTTCATTACTGATTTTACACTTGTAACTTATGATAAAAAATTACTCTCCTAATTGTTTATTGTATAAAAATAATACTACCTTGTCATGAATATATATTTGTATTTTCACTAAAAGAAATTATCACTTTAATGCCCTGTTTGGCGCGAGAACCAAAACAGGACCAAAACAGGACCAAAATGGTATTAATTTAAAAAACAACAATAATAATAATAAATAAATATTTTAAATCATTTTACACAAATTCAAATATTAAAAATATTATTTTACTTTATATACTCAACAATTTAAAATAAAAATATCAACTTTATTTCACATTCTAGACCAAAATATTCAAATCGAGTATTTTAATCTAAAATGTGAAATAAAATTTATATTTTATTAAAAATTATTGAGTATGTGAAGTAAAATATTATTTTTTATATTAAAATTTATATAGAATAATTAAAATAATTTATTTATTATTATTATTGCTATTTTTTAAATTAGTATTATTTTAATCATATTTTGGTCCTCGCACCAAACAGGGCCAGTGTGGTTTACTTTAAAGATTGAATTTTGTAAAAAAAAAAATTTAATAGATAAAATTTAATATTCAGAAATATGTAAAATATGAACATAAAGTTACTTTTAATATTTATATTTATATTAGATATATAATAAAATTAATTTTTATAATTAAAATTTATGCTAGATAAAAAAAATAAAAACTTAGTCAAATCAGTACTAAACGGAAAAAAAAATCTTACATTAATTCACCTAAGCACTCTAGCCCGCTACATCACTTTTACATAGAAATAAAACGTATGCCTAATAACTAAAAAATAAAAATATAACTTATGTCACACATCTTGGTAAAATAGTTTAGATAAAAGTTTTTGACACTTCTTAGTTATTTAAAATATTTAACATAGATTATTTTATTTTTTATTTTTTTTGGGTTAAATATGCTTATTTCTTGTAGTGAATTTAACTCTCTGATTAATTATTAATTTACATTTTGGGCTCCTGAAATATGATGTTGTTTTTGAGTAATTTATAATTTGTAAATTCAAAATATCATATTTACATCTCATATTTTCAAATATTCAAGGACCTACTAGTAAATTTTAAAAAAATTATAAATTTAAGTATAATTATACATAAATTATAAGTAGATTTTGTTAAGAGCATGCCTCTTAATTTTAAGAAAGGGAGGTGATCAATATGGTATTCAAAATAGTTACTACTACTGATTTGTAATTTTCCCTAATAAATTATAATTAAAAGAGCAATCATGAGCAATTTTAATTAGTCACTCACCATTCACATGGCGCCGCCAAACTTCATGTGGAAGCAACAAATTAGTTTAGTATAATTACATACATAACCCTTACAATTACTTTATTTGCACATTAATTAAACATAAAATCTTGAGCATCTGCATCTTGTTGTTGTTGAAAACTAGCATTTAATAATTTTTAATTTGGGATTATTTTATTAGGCTACATATTATTTTCCATAATTATGAAATTAGCCACATCTATTAGTACAAATTACACTGTAAGTCATCTAATTAAATTTTCTTTTGATTTTAGCATCTAATATTACGACGTATATCTCTTGAATGTTCGTAAATTATAAGCGTTAAGAATGCATTTAGATTTTGCGCATTGATTGGGTCCTATTCGTTGCATTATTCAAGTGAAATACGTACTAATTAACTAGATAATCTATTTATCGATCAGTAATTATTGTTTTTTTAGTTTTAAATATTATAAAAGATTTTACTATTGATGGTATTAAATATATTGCGCTAAAGAAAAGCGAGATAAATTCAATCAATCAATTACAAAAAGAATATAGAGATGGAGAGCGGGGCGGCAACTTGAGTTGGTCTGATTCAATTCGAATCGAGTTGGGATCTGTCCCGACTCATTGTTACACATAACTCATTTAATTAATAGTAAATAAACGAGTAACCAAAGCCGACCAATCAAACGGTTTATAGAGAACAAATATTTGATCTCTAAAAGGGTCGAGCAATAAAAATTATAAAATTCTTGCCAGTCTACTCTAAAATGATCAGCTACAAAGAATCAGATTCAATGATGATCAATATATCAAAACTTAAACTATTCTTCATGGGTCAAACTCGAGTTGCCTTACATAGGCCACACGACTCGAATCTGCGTAAGATGAACCCATATTCGACTAATTAAGTAAATTAGGTCAGATTTCGCTGGGCCTGACTCCAGTCCAAACTAGTTGGGGGCGGGGTCAAGTTCGAGTCAACTTGTTTAATAAACACGTTACTCGACCTGACCTTAGGCCCATTTATTATAAATTTTGAGCTATCCAAATTTGATAAACTCAATATTTTTTTTATATTTTGAATCAACATAACCATAAAGTTTAATTTAACAACTTTGAAAATCTAACTAAATTATATAATTCATATCTAATAATTAACATAAAAATTAAAAAACATGTTCCAATTTTGATAAGCAAGTCATTAGTATGTCATAATCAAATCGGTCCACTGATTTATACCTGATCAAATTTGGGTTGACCTGCTCATAACCTAAACCCGTATAAGCTCGACCCAGATCCGATTTAAGTCGGGGTCGAGTTCACGAGTACTCGGTTTGAAAATCTTCGCTCCAAATTAATTAACTAGCACCAATAGCTCTAAAACAAAGTGAGGAAAGCAGAAAGAATTACACCACTGTCCCACAAACCCTAATTTATCCCTCCAAATCATAATTAATTAGTAGGGCAAAGGGCACTTTCCATGGCCCTAATGAGCTCCTAATCATTTCAAAAAAACCCTTTTTTTTTCCTTCCCCTCTTCCACTATGCTTTAATAAAGAAAAGAGATTAACATCATTTTATTTTAACAAATTAAGTACTCGTTTAACACGATATTAAGTTTAATTAATATTTGATTAAATGAGGCACTAATCAATTTGGGTCTCTGACCTAGGCCACTTTCATGCACTGTGCTATGAAAGTTGAAATTATGCTCATGATCTTTGATCACTATATTTTTTTTGTTTTAAATTATGTAATCATTAACTTTGAGCTTGCTTTGCTGCTCGATCGGATAATTTAGTGAATTAAATACGACAAATTTTTTCTTATTATTTATTTGATGTGTCTTCTTGTTTAAAATTCGGTATAAACTCGACCTTACAACTGAAACTTAATCGAGAAGTAAAAATCGAATCGGATTGATTCGATCGCGAACCGTTACGACATCTGGACCTGTTTCTTAATTCGGTCTGATTTTCATAATATTTATCGAAGTTGCTTAAACTCGGCTTATGGCAGTCCTAGATGAGGGCATTTTTAAGTATGGAGATTAGGTGGAAAAAAATAATTAAAAATAAAAGAAAATGGCCGAAAGCACAAAGCCTCTCCCTCTTCTAGCTAATTACCTCGAAGCCCTAAAAGAAGCAACAAAGAAGCTCATGTTGGCCCTTCCTTTTTCACACGTGGCCAATCCCCATCCTTCAAATATTTTTTTATTTTAAAAAAAAGTAAAAAATAAATAAATAATATTGGTCCTGATCTACATTCTCATGATTTGTTTCATATATATTATGCATTTTGTGTATTTTTGAATCATTCCACTTTCTTCCTTTTCTCCTTTATATATATATTAATCTCATCTCACAAGACTACATATTTTAATTTTTTCTCATTTCTTCTTTTAGCCCATTCATTTTTTTTTATAATAGAATTTATCTAATCGAAAATTAATGCATTGGCATTTGTATAAAAATTATAGTTTTAGAGGTTTTTATTGGTTACAATATTATAATTAATTTCTAATACATAATTTAAATCATAGTATTCTCTAAAATTCTATACATCTTGTAAAAAATGTAAAGAATATATATATATATATATATATGACATATAAATAAATATTAATTTTAAGATTTGGATGGTGTGATTTAAAGAAAATGCTCATTCAATCATCTCAAAAAAAAAATTATAATTAATGACGAGAAGAGATACTACTGCCTCAAAAGTTAAAGAAGTCACACTGACCAAGCTCGAGCGACTGTTTATCAAACACAAGTAGTGCATATGAAGTCTTTGCAAAATTATAATTAAGCACCCAAAAATTAGAAATGAAATGTTGAAGTTGAAAAAAAAAGTAAAAGTTTAACATTAAATATCTCAAAAGGAAAAGGACCAACAAGTAATTTACCTTCATATATTTTAATTTGATCACACACACACACACACATATATATATATAATATAGTATATATATATATGTATATTATATATATCCTAACTTATATAGATATAGTTTATAATTCACATGCTGCACTCCCCTGTAAAGCCATTCCTGCCGACCACTGCAAGGTCCTTGAAAGCAGCAGTAAAGCCACATTAGTTAACTCAGAAGAAGGGCCTAACAACATTAGTTAACTAGGGTTAATAGTTAACCAAAGGTGGGTTAGTGTACCCAAGCTACGTGGCTATTCTCTTACAGCATGTGCATGCATGCATGCATGCATCATGCGAAAGTTATTTTAGGGTTAATGTGTACGTGCACAGATATTTATAAAATCATTTTTCGACGGAGTCGTAAAAAACTACACAAAGAACCGAGATCAAATTAGGATCGAACTCAAATTGACTGACTCGGTTCGATTCTAGTTCTAAAATTTTCAAAACTGAATAATTATTAGAATTGATCACAATTTAATTACTGTACTAGTTGAGCGTTAGTCTTCAGAAACTAATACATTTCATCTACCTGTTGGAGGGATGACAGTTGCAATTCAGGATGTTGTCATTTTAGATGTTCGGAGTGACGGCGATTCGTTGATAAGCCGTATACATGTGGGGGAGGGATATAAATGAAATAGTTGGATTGACTGCTGCGATGATCTATTAGAACGGTATCTTATTCCTGGGTTTGTATACACGAACCCCATAGATGAGACCGAGTCACCCCAGGAGCTGACACGTCATGTTCTTGCATAGGTCCAATTCTCATTTTTAGTTATTAATTTATTAATTTAATAATTTAATAACTATTAAATTTATTAATTTAATTTTTTATTTTATCAATATACAATAAGTATAATATTATAAAAATTTAAATATTTTATTTTATTTATATTCATTAATATTAAATTAAAATTTTATTTTCTTTTATTAGATTTTTTTAAAATAAATACATAATAAAAATTTTATTCAAATTTTATTAGATTTACATTATAATGATAGTCGTAATTTATATGAAATAAATTAAATTGTATTATTAGAATAATTAATATGATATAATGTTTATTTTTTATTTCTAAATGAATTTGGTAACAAAATTTATAAATCATGGCAATTTATGAAGTGTGTTGATCGTATAATGTTATGTCAATTTGCGTAAGAATACTCGGAATAACATATAAAATCAAGCAAAAAATTATAATGTAAATACTTATAAATTAATGTGATATAAAATATAAATATAATTTAGGCGCAACATATAATTATACATGTATAAACCATATAAAATAGAATGACTTGCTGCAAAATATTTTTAAAAATGAGGGACTTAGGTGAAAGATTTTTAAAATTATGAGCAAGTATTATATTTATTTATATTATATATATATTACAGTTTTTATGAAACCGGAAATTTAATTGCTTGATCAAAATTGAATTTTATTTAAAAAAAGTTTTTTTTTTTTTTTTGAAAATTTCATAATTCTTCACCCATGATTTAATATTTAATTTAACTCAAAATTTAAATGAGTTCAATAAAATGATCATTATTTTTATCTTTCTAATTATGATTTATATTTTATGGTAAATAAATGAGTGGTAATTAATAAAAAATGAATATCCCGGCTCGAAATTATTAATAATAAATGAGCTGGATCGAGCCGAGCCTATTCCGGCTCGAAATTATTACCGAGCCAAACTTTTGGCTCGTTAGCCGGCTCATTTAGATCAACTCGATTTCGATTCGATCTAAAATCAAATTAATTTTCGATCGATTTTTTAATCTTCAGTCTATATTACCACCCTTAACCATAGGGCCCTTTCCCACACTTAGAGGGTAGGCTTCTAATTAATATAATAATTAAGTTAGTGATCAAACTTAATCAATTACATAACCCTATTGGCACACATGCATTCAATTAGCTTATTAAATCTTCAGTGCATAAATTTTTATCAACTTGTTTCTAATTTATTATGTATATATTTATTTAAAATCAAACAGACTTAATTATTATTATTGTATATTATTTATTAATGTACCATTATTTTTATTGTAATATCATTATTTTTTCTTTCAAAAATACAATTATAAGATTATTAAACTTTGAATTTATCAGTTATTCAATTCATCGATCAAACTTGACATTCTGTTTTTCACGGTTACGATGATAATGATAACGATAATGACGAGGATGACAGATGATGATTATGTTAATTTTAATCTCTCAGAATATCTATTATATTTATTTAATCGTTTGAAATAGAGCAAATAAATTAATAATATCGGAAACTTGTTTTTTTTTATCAAATTAATTATAAAATCATGGATCGACCGTTTTAATTTCATGATCAGATGTATTTCTCTGAAAGAAACTAAAACTATTGTTTAAATTTAATTAAAATTATGATCAAGAACCTAATTAAACATTTTAATTTACAATGGTTTCCTTTTTTATTTATTTTTTGATAATTTGAATTTCTACTTAATCTAAAGCCCATATTTGCACATATTTAATAGGATAATCACTACATGCTTGGTCTAGTACTAGGTCTATTTTTTTTTCATTTTAGTTCCTAGATTTTAAATTATTTTAATTTGACCTTTTTTTGTAATAAAAAATGGAGTAAAGCAAATGTGAATTATTATTAACAGCTCATTAGGTGGGACCGATTACATAAATTTTTTATTTTTATTTCTTTTATTAAATAATAAGTATTTATTTGTCTCCAAATATATACGATCATTTCTAATAGTTACTTGTTATATCTTATTTGGTTTTCCTCTTCCTCTTTTAGCATAGGTAAATTAAATTTGATAACTCAATTTTTTTTACTGAATCTTCTATCGGCTTATAGTTTGTATATCTAAGCCGACTCTCCTTAAGCTATCCAAACGTTTTCATAAATATACTTAATTTTCATTTTTTAATATTTTTATTTCTGCGATACTTATTTTACTTGTGTTTTTTTGCTTTGTGGGTCAACGTTCAGAATTATATAACATTATTAGTTATACCACTATTTTGCAGAATTTATCTTTAAATCGAGTGAAATTTTTGTATTATACAACACACTAAAAATATTTTTCTATTTTAGCCATCTCACTTGGATTCTATTGATAATATTATCATCTATTTTATTATTATTTTATATAATTAATTATTTAATTTTTTATAATAAAAGGATAAAAATTCCAAAAAAAGAAAGAAATATTAACATAAAAAATCATCTAAGCCGATGTTTGACATGACTTTTTATTTAATATCGAAGAAAAGCTAAAAATTATGTTCAGTCAAATAGCTACGAAACAAAATTTCAGTTTTATAAAAAATAAAAAAAATCTTTGATAGAAATTTTAAAAATAACTTTTTTGAGGATACTTCAAAGCTACTAAAATTTATATAACATCACTAATATGTGAAATAATAATAATAATTATTATTATTATAATTATAATATAGCTATAAATTATTATATATATATATATATATATATATATATATATATATTATTTTATGTTATACATATATTTCAAAAGATTTATCAATAATATATAATTATTTTAAATAAAATAATATATTCAACTAAATATATATATATTCCAATTAACTATATATATAATAAATATATTAATAAAATATAATTTATTATTTGTCAATAATATATATAACTTCAAATAATTATATGTAATGCCAACTTAATCAAAAAAATTTCTTAGTCATATGTACTGCATGATAATGTTTACTAAATAATTTGATTTTAATAGTATATTTTAATTAACAGTAGTTATATATCAATACTCCAACCCGACCTTCGGATTCCTCCCTCATACCTGCTGCACCTTCGCCTCGAAAGTATGCAGAGAAAAGACACAGAGCTCACCTCGAAGAGCGTGGTAATCACTCTACATTTTCTTCGCTCTGTTTCGCGATTTTTTAACTATTGTGAAATCGAGAAAATGACAGTAGTAGGGACCCATAGTTGGGCCATGGGCCTTTTTATATTTTGCATCCCGACGGTTCTACTCCCCGAGGACGGCCTCTGACTGTCTAATCCTAGGGGCCCGGTGACCGCTAGGCGCGTATCTCATCTCGGTTCTCCCAACGGTCACATCACATCGAATTCAAAAAAAAAAAAAGAGAAGAGAAAGAAGAATGATACATTTCATTAAATCATTTTTCTTTCACAATTCACCATCAAAAAAAGAAAAAAAAAATAAGGAGAGAAAAGACAACATTAATGTAATTTAGAGTTTGAAGTTAATGTTAAGCAGAGCCTTAATTTCGGGGATCAAATAAAATTAGTTATTTATATTTTTTATTTTTTGTAGAAAATAGTTATTAATATTTATCAGCATAATAAAATTATGCACCACAGAAAATTAGTAATAATCTTACCCTTTTAATTAATAAAACAACATCTTATATATTATTAAATTATCATCTCACTTCTTTCAAGGCAACCGCCTCCCAACGGTTTTGGCTTAACCGTTTAACTACCATGTGATGACCATAGACTCATATCTTAGCATAATCTTTTATTTAAATGGATTATATATTATTTTGGAAAGTTATTTTTAAGTCCTCAAAAGTATGATATACATTCCGTTTCATCCTTAATTGCTAACTTTCTCTTTTCAATAAATGGCACCGATCGAGCTACTCATTAATCTCAAAAAAATTAATTTAACGAGTAATATCTTTTGTATACAATATGCGTCTTATAAATATCAGGCCACTAATTGAATCTATGGTATAAACTAAAAAATGACTAATATTATTATTTCAATAATTTTTTGTTTAAAATAAAAATAAAAGTTCTAGAGAAACAATAAAGAAAGAAGTAAAATAAGAAGTTATATATTTCATGAAAATGTTAACGAACACAAGAATCCTACATACTTCAACTAAAAGACTTACACAATATCATTTCACTAATTTGTATGCTTCTCAATAAATACATAGATACATATACATATATATACATAGATACACACACACACACACATATATATATATATATATATATATATATATATATATAAAATTATTTGAAATTACATTATCTATTTATACAGCTTAGAAACTTCTTTTATTTAATGCGGGACTATTCATTTTTGTGTCTCTCCACCTAGAAGCTTGTTAGAAGCTAGTCAATCTTTATTCAAATAATTTCGATTTAATTATATGAACATCACTTTGGCAATCACTTTCTACCCTATTTGATCCCGAGTTTTCACACAAACATATTATATATATAAGGGATATTTGCCTATATGCCACACTATTTAGTTTTATTTATGCATTACCTATCCATTCATAGTTAATTATGCTATGCACACTCAAAATATTATAAAATCTTATATACACACACTTTAACTTGTTTTCATTATAACAAGTAATCATAGTTTTTCAATAACCTAACTATAGTTAAGCTACAAAAAATCTGAGCTTTTTATCATATTATTTTAAGGATAGTTAAATATATTTTAAGTGAAAATTCTAAAATCTTGATGTTTAGGTGGCAGCAAGGGAATGAGACATTCGCGATATGAATTGATTTTAGGACAGATCAACGCTTTAGTGTGGCATGGAGGAAGAAAAAAATATGTACTATTAAAGGTAAAAATATAATTTTAATAATTTACTAACAAAATATTTTTTTTTAAAATAAATTTTAACTGTGTTTTAACTGAAGTGTGCGTATGTAAGCTTTATAGTGTTTTGAGTGTGTATAGCGTAATTAACTAAAAATAGATGAGTAATGCATAAATAAAGTTAAATGAGGTGGCACGTAATTAAATATTCTTATATATAATAATTATTATTTTTTTTTGAAAGCAGCATGCTACTTTTACTGCAATGAATATAACATGCATTAGGAGTACAGTACATGCATTAAATCAAAAAACAAAAATTTATAAATAAACCATATTTTAAATCGAAAATAATTGAAACAAATGAAATATATTTTTAAAAATATGACAAAGACCAGTATTCAGATATATCTATATATATATATATATATATATATATAGTACTTGTTAGCTAAATTAATAACTAGAATAAATATCGATGTAATTTCAAAATAACATTTCAAGCCAGCCAAAAATAATTGTTAAATATGTTTATATATAAGGTATTTTTCTTTGAAGCACAATAATGATTATTTTAGATATTGCCTCAAATAAAAACATCACTTCTAAGTATATTCAAAAGACATTCTTGCCCTCTTTAATCATCGATCATCAAACGTATATATTACAATATATCTTTAGAAGTTGAGGTATTATTTGTTTAGATTGGTCTAGTACTGAGTCTTCACCATTTTATCTCCCAAAAAACTCGACATTATAAGATACACAATCTTGCTTACATGCATAGCCTAGGATTGATCTTCCCCCCTTTTTTTTAAGCATCATTCGACAATTACTTTTTATTTTTTTTTATCATAAGTCATCACAATATATTTGAAAGTTTTAAAGTAAAATAATCAATGCCATGCATAATAAAAATATGATCTATTTTAAATGATTTATTGAATGATAAGAAATTAATTAGAGATTAATAAAATATGGACTAACTTTATCCTATTTTTGATAGGAAAATATGGACTAGCATAAAATTATAAAAATTTGTAGGAATTATTGATGTGACCTATATATTTAGTTTATTTAAATTTTTGTTTATAATATATAATTTCTCATATGCAAAGAACAATAATACATATACATATATGTTTAAACAAGTAAGGCTAGCCTATGTTATCATGATCGAAATACACGAAGTTAATGTGATTCGTGTTCTGTCGTATTTTCAAGCCTTTGCAGATAGGCCTTAGAACTCACATTTGATTTCAGTTTAAATTTCAAAAGTTGTGGTTTTTTGCATTTAGCTTTCGCATGCATACTTGCCATAAATTCTTATTTCAAAATAAAATTTCACAAAAATTTGAGAGCAAATTAATTTTGGCCATAATTAACTCAAAAATTTTGAATTTGAGACAAAACTAGGGCAAAGCTCATTAGTTTCCATCAGAACCAACAAATGATTTTTGTTTTGAATATGTGTAATATTCTGTGATTCAAATATAGAAGTATTATTTACTTTGGTTTTAAGAAACTGCACGACTTGAGTATTTCCTGGAAGTCACGTATCCCATTAATACTATTCAGTCTAAATTTGTATAACTATGAAGTTTCTCGTTGTAATTAAACCCACGATTTTACCTCAAAATGCACCTCTCATATTTGGGATCAAGTTATCTACTTATACAACTTAAAAGTTCTCATCTATTTTAAAAGTCGGATGATTCATTTTTGTACTTTTCTCACCACTACTTATCTGCTCAGAAGCCCATCAAAAATTACACTTTACTTCAGTGATTTCTTTCTCTTTTGAGATCACCTAACCATCGCATCCTACCCTCTTTCAGCCATAGTCGTCACAACGCATACCAACCGTAACCCATCTGGAAACTTAAAACCTTGTCTTTTACGACACCTTTTAATTTAGATGTAGTATTAGGGGGGCTTACATTCAAGAACCAAGGTGATATAATCCAAAAATTTAAGTCAATAGAATTGAACAACGTCTAGTATATAATTAATATCTTAACATATTATTGATCATCTAATATAGGATAGTTGTCATGTGGCTCTCAATAAACTGTATAGACACAGATATATATATATATATATATATATATAGAGGTGATAATAATAATAATAATAATAGGTAAATAAAGAAACTTCTAGTTTACTAAAAGTGGCAATCACAGTCATGCATATATATTATAGCATTAATGCAGTGATTGTGGTTTGTATTCAGATCATCATGAAATGATTTAGTGGAGCATAGATCAGCACAAAGTCGCATCGCATGAGTTTTGGAGACTGAAAATTAAATTAAGTTAAACAGGCGTGTGCAGTTTCATTCTTATGTAATAAATATTTGATAACAACTTCCATAAATATCTTGCACTCTTCTTTATATATATATATATATATATATATATAATTTCAGCTTTAAACTTGATCACCAGAAACATAATAATAATAATAATAATAATAATAATAATAATAATAATAATAATAATAATAATAATAATAATAATAATTGATGATTAATAGTTCACTCCCATTGATTGATAAATTTATTTTTCAAATTGTGGATGACTATTTTAAATACATGCATGCATCGATTAATTTGGTTATTATTCTTTTGACAAGCCTCAAAAAATTCCATTTCATAGATTATGATGCTTTTAGTTTAATATTCATTGATTTTATACAATACAAGGCAAATTAAAATAGAATATAATATGTTTTTTTTTTTTTGTTATTAATGAAGTCTTTGAAAAATGCTTTATTTAATTTTCCATTATTTGTGGGTATATATACATGCAATGAAAATTTAATTAATTTTGTGTTTAATTTGAGAAGTAAAATATATGGGATATGATTTAAAATAGAATTTATTCGCCACCATAGTGCATGATGCTGAGTGGCTATTTAAAATTTAAATTTTAAGAAAGAATTACATGCATATAATTAAATTCTTTCATATTTATATGTTCAATAATTATGTTTACATACAATATATTAAAATCTTATAAATACTACAAAACTTTCCCCTATTTTTTATTTTAATTTATTTTAAGGGATATTCTAATATAAATATACATTTGTGATGGCAATAAAGTTAAAACTAAAGTGAATTATGAGCAAGCTTTGAGTTATAAGCAAAATTTTCAGCCTTAATAAGATATTTGAGATATTAAAGCAATTAACTGAGATGAATATTTTGAATTCATAATTCCTCTAAAAGCAATTTTTTTAATATTTTATATTTATTTTATATTATACATAAATTTCAATCTTAAAATTTAATTTTTTTTTAAATCCTATACATTCTTCGTTTAAAAATATTATTATTATTCACATCTATTATAAATTTTAATAATAAAATAATTTTTTATTACAATCATAATATTAAAATAATTCTTTTTTATCTTAAAAAAAAAAAAATCTCCTTAAACCTTGAAGTCCAAATCAAATTAGTTGTCATGTTATGAACAATTTGTGCATTACTGAAGTTAGCTGATGTCATTTTTTTTGATAGTGATGTCAGCTGATGTCATCAAGCCGTTGACAACGTGCATAAAATGCGAGGCCCACAGCCTGCGTACGGTGTACTGCTGAAAATGCTGGCCCATTTCTTTTGAACATGCAATGTCAAGACATTCATCTTGTTATTAAAAATAAAAAAATAAAAAAAAATATTAAATTAAATTTTATTATCAAATAATTTTTAATATAAAATTTAAGTTTTACATCATTTTTAATATATCAATTAATTTTAAACCACATTTTATATAATTAAAACAAACACATAATATTCATGGCAACTAAATTGATGTTTTTATCAAATAAGCACTCTGCCAACCCTTGGAAGAAAAAAAAAAAAAAGGAAAACAAAGAGAGATGCCAATTATGTTCAAATTTCAAACTCATTCAAATAACAATTCAAGTTTAAAAACTCAAAAATCTAATAAAAATTCATGCAATTCAAAATAAATATGATACATAAACATGTATTATGAAGAGATTAAAACATACAAAAACATATGATTTACACAAAATATAAAATGCCCATACATGTAGCATTTATACAAAGAAGGCTCCCACACAAATAATTGATTCAAAATCAAATAAATTTCATCAAATTCATTAAATCAAAAACTTCAATTTTAAGTGTCAATGAATATGAGCAATAAAAAGGTTAAGGACAAAATACTGAAAAATCTCTATAATTTACCCATGATTACACATTAGTCCACATTTTTTGAAATCTCATTGAAGTCCCTAACATTTTTCCGGCCCAAGTGAGATTTTAAAAAATATGAATCAAAATGTAACTACAAGTAAACGACAGAGACCTATCAGATTCATTGCAAATCGGTATATTGATTAACTAGGAAATTATAAACTAATGATTGAATAGAAAAGAGGGAGATATACTCCCATGCAAAAGAGCAGGGCTACTTTATTTTGGGTTTACAACAACAATGCTCTCAAGAAGAGATATACAATAACGATGGTGGGCATCCCTGCCTAAAAATTGGGATGCATCTCATTCTTGTATCCACATTATCACCATGGCACAAAATTTCAATGGGCTTCACCAAATTTACTTCTTCATGTATTGATGGTTTGCCAAAATATCTGCTGGCTCTTAGTTGACGGGTGTTGGAATCGTTCTCGATATGCTACGCCTTCTCATTCTCATAGCTCGACATCCGAGAGTCCGACAGGACAGAAAATAGCTGCGTGTCGACGAACAGCTGTGGCAATCGTCACATTGAAATGGATGTTAGCTAACAATGACAAAAGGTTAATGTCCTGCAAGATTATTGTCTTCTTCATCATTTTCACCAGCATCAACACAACTCGATGGGATCAGCTTCATTAATCCTTTTTTGTTTGTTTATCATTTCCAATATAATTATAAAAACAAGGCAAGATAGTTAATAAATAAGAGTGCAGCAGGAGCTATGCTATAAGAAGTTGTCAATTAGGATGAAGGTCAAATTTTACAAAATTGAAAGAGTGAATTGACAAAATATTCGTGAGATAAATAGAGTTGAGATACGGACATTGAGATGGATAAGTAATCACTCTAGAGCGGATCACATAACAAAAGATTGAATCAACGAGACCGTAGGCATAACATCTATTTAGGATATAATGAGGCTTGGACTTGACACTCGTACAAAATGTCAGAAGATTCAACCCACAGTGTTAAAAGGGAGGAAGATGGGACAAAAAAAGAATTGGAAGGAGTCGCAAAAAGTGGCATTGTATCATTTGCATTTACAAAGAGCACTGCATTATATAAAGCTGAATGAAAAAGAAAAAATTAAATAACTGACCCCAAGGAGTTATGGCTCTTTTGTTCTAATCCTTTTCAATGCAATTTATGGTTATTAGAGCTATTAAAATTACTCGAAGCGTGCTCGAAATTTGCACAAATTTGAACTCGACTTGAATGATTTTGGGTCGAGCTTCGAACCACACCTTAAGCTTAAGTGTCATTTGAGTAGAGTTTGAGCTAAGGCTAGTTTGATCGATATAAACTCAGATTGGCACAGAAAAATTATTTTTGTGAATATATAAATATGTATATATATATATATATATATATTTATGTTTTTATACATTGTATATAAATATATATTTAAAAAATATGCAATACAGCTTGAAATAGATTTCGAACTGGTTCAAAATCGAACAATTTCAAGTTAGCTGCTCGACTCAAAATCATTTCAAGTCTGAGTTCAGTTCAAGTTGAACTTGAAAATTTCGAGTTTGAGCGCTAGCACCACTTAGCTCGAATTTGATTTATTTACAACCCATATGGGTTATTTAACACTAACTTATCCAAAATTTTCATTTGATGTCTAAACAAATTATATTAGGCTCTCTTTTCTTTCGATTACAACAACAACAACAACAACCAAGCCTTAGTTCCGCTAGGTGGGGTCGACTACATGAATTCTTTGTTTCTATTGCGCTCTATCAATTAACAAATTTTTATCTAAGTAACTAAGATCACTCCTTATAGTTTCTTGTCATATCTTTTTTAGTCTCTCTTCCTCTTTGTACATGAACAAGATCCAATAACTCATTTTAAATTCTTTTCTTTCGATTACATTAGCCAAAATATTATCTATTATTTTAAATGAGGCCCTTCTACTTTGTATCCAATTATCCACTATACCTAACTCCATTCTCTATAGCCAATATATTATCTTATTACAATTTGGTTATGCATAATAAATTTCAAAAGAAAAAGAAAAAACAGGGGAAAGCTTAGTTGATGCTGACTAGATAAATGCATAAGCTCTCCTAAAGCCTCCAATTGAATCAACATGGAAAAGCTTCCTGTCTGGTGATTTCCAATCCAAACGGGTGAAAAAGAGTTTTGGAGAACTGTGAAGCAAAGTCTCAAAGCATGAATTTAAATTCCCAAATCAAGGACATATTAAGTTCCATGCTAAAATGGATATCACATGCAATGCGTTTATAGAATATTTTTCCTAATTCCCTCAAAGGAGCGTATAATAAAATGCTACTCTAGGTGAAGACAGATTAAAGAATTTGCAGCTTATGCACTGAAATGAGCAATCATGGATAAGGGATAATGCTAATCAGCAAATACAATGATTTAAAATCCTCAAATGAAGCTGAAAACTTTGAAAATGATATAGCGTAGTGAAGAACATTGAATGAGCTGTGAAAAATTTTATTTGGCATCAATCTTAACTAAGGCTGGACCTAAGATGAGGCTCAACTTTAAATTTCTAAGTCCCTAAATGGAAGGTTTAGTTTTTTTTTTTTCTTAATCATTGAAACGGAAGATTTAATAGGAAGGTTTAGTTAAGTTTTAATAACTACTACAACAACAATAACCACCACCACCACCAAAATGGGGTCGACTACATGGATCTTTAGTTAATTTTTAATAACTCTTTGGGCATTTTTTGCAACGATATGGAAAAAATAATTTAAAAATAAACCTTAATTAATTCCCAATGATAGAGTTGTTAACATAGCTCGAAGCTCGATACTAGCTTGAGCATAGGCTCAAATTGAGTTTTGAGCTACAACAATGAGCTCAAGAATGATTTTGAGATGAGTTTGAGCTAAAAATGGTTCATTTAATACTGTAACTAGCTTAAAATAAATAAATAAATATAAATATATACATAGGATAATTACATAGGGTCTTTAAGGAATAGGATCTATAGCACGCAGGTTCAACAAGTTTGAATTTGTGCATATGGGTCACCTATGCTTTAATATCATTGCATGCATGTAGGGGTGGCAAAATGGGTCGGCCGGTCGGGTTCGGGTCGAACCCGACCCGACCCGATCGGACCCGAATAGCCTCAACCCCAACCAACTCATTTATTAAATGAGTCAAAATCTATGACCCGAACTTAACCCGATTAATAAATGGGTCGGATTGGCGGGTCGACCCGACCCGTTTATAGAGTATTTTTTTTATAAATGCCCAACCCGAACCCGACCTGACCCAATTATGCCCAATCCGAACCCGACCCATTTAATAAATGGGTCAAAATTCATGACCCATACCCGAAAATTGCGGTTGAGTTCGGGTCGAGTTCACGAGTCGGGTAAATTTCTATTAAATTACACTTCTACCCTTTCTTATTTTATTAATTTTGTACTTATTCTTTCTCTTTTATGAGGTCCTTTAGCGACCAATATGTATTCAGTATTAATTTTAAATATTCAAGTGGAATTTGACCAGCCCACCTCTCCTATCCTCACCCTCTTGTACATGGTAGTCATCTGGAAACCCACCAAACACTATCATCGTCATCGTCATTGTCGTTGCCATTGAGGAGGTTGCTGGCCGAGTGCCACCAATGACTATAGTGGCGATGCTAATAGTGGAGGCAACTGTGGAGGCAGATATGTCAACGGAGAGCACAATGAGTAGCGACTCAGCAAGACAACGACAAAAAGGGAAAAAGTTCTTTTAAGTAAAATTGTATTCAATAGAAGACATTTCACTCTTTAAATATAAGTCCAAAAAGAATTCAAGCATCAATATCGGAGTATTTTCATATTCAAGTGTCGTAAAAAGGTCAAGTTCGACCCATGCATCTTAACTATGTATTTAAAAGTATCCTATCAAAAAAAATCAAAGTGAGATACGGTTAAGAACCTTCATGACATTTTAAATTTTTTGGGACCCGGATGCAACAAATTCAAACTTGTGGAAAAGGCATGCAATAGACCATAAATGTCAAGGACAAAATGCAATTTACCCCTAATATGTATAAAGATACAAAGACAAATATATGTATATATACATGTGTATATTTTCACATATTTATCCGTAATTATTTTATTATGGAGACGGTAACAGCTCCATCAAACCCGACTAAATTAACAGCCCAACTCAAAACTAAAAGTATTAGAAAGTCTCATATAAAACTAGTACCAAAAACATAATAAATAATTTGGAGAGACATAACCTTCATGAATGGTCGATCCTTGGCAGGAAAAGAATCAATAAAGCTTTCTTTAAGGAGAAGAGAAACCTGAAGCAGAAGAAACACGTGTAATACAAAATCAAGGCTTAAAGGAATGATCCTTGAAGTTATAACAGATGCAGTAAAATAGAATAAGCTTCCCAAAAAATGCAGCTCCTCCATTTTTACCTTGTCATTATTTGCCTGTATGTTTGTGATGGTATGAGAACGTAAATTTGAACAAAGGGATTCCATGTAGCATTTCATAATACCCAAGAAGCTACCAGCAGCTTCTGCCTGCAATAACCCACATATCATCTTCTTGTTAGAGTGCTAGCAGGAAGTACAAAAATCACCTACAAATTCGATCCAAAGCCGAAAATGAAATGTTACCAGTACATTTATACATCAGCTCAACTTGCACTTAAAAACCCAAAGAAGACTAAATTAGGTAGCACAGGTATCTTTTTTACTTTCATTAAAGCTTTTAGAAATAATATTCTGCATATAAACCTGCCCGTAAAGCTTCCAATGTTATTTCTCCACATCATTTGAGTAGTAGCAAGCATCTCTATATCAGGATCATTTATAAATTCAGTCCAAAGCCCAAAACAAAAATATTGCCAGTATATTCAACATCAAGTTTTTACTAATTCAGTCAAAGGAAAATGTACGGATTTCAATAATAGATCAATTATACCTACACAAAATGAACTACAGTTGTCATTATGATAGCTAAGACACTCAGAAAGATGACAGAATCAATACAGATTGTGAATCACCTGAATTTTGATGCATATACAGGGAAAAGGTAATGTCACAAACACCAAATAAGAAAGGGAAAATCATAAGAAAACCTGTACTTCACTACATCTGTATACTGGGTGTCTCTTGGCTATGGAACTTTCACATGCCAATCTAGAATGCACCGGACTTAGATCGGCAAAAAGTTCCCTGTAACGAGGAAGTTGAGGCAAAGAGCATGTTTTAACCTGCAAAATAATAACAAAACAAAAAATCAGAGAAAGGCATCAGACATCATTCAATGAATACAATCAGGAATCAACTTAGAATGCTGATAACAAATCACGAATAGACTAAATATTCGAGATGTAGTTGCCAAATCCAAGAATTTGGTAATGGAATAAAAAATTAAGAGCTACTTGTGCTAAACTTCCCTTTATTTCAAATAAACATGTTATTTCCAGGACATGAAGATCCTTCGGTCACAAAGAAACAAACTTTACTATTGCACGAAGGAGAGGTGGCTGTGTGCTAAGCCTGAATAAGAAACATTAGGGTTCGACAGACAAGATAATAGAAAGGCATGGAAATACATGTCTACGAAAGGAACAAATACATTTTGGATCACAAAAATGAAGATTAGTAGTTAATTAAAAATTAAAATATTTATTTCAAGGACAATGAGAGGCTGTGAACTAGACCACTTCATCCATCAGGACACCAAAGAGAAATGATCATGACAGGAGAGAAGAGGTATGTTTATAATGAAGAGGAAAACCTCTAAAGAAAAAAGGACAACGGATGGAAGGAATCGTAGACTTCCAAAACATCAGTAAAACTTGAATTTAACATTTTAAAACACAAAAAAATTCAAGTCATTATCCTTGGGTCAATATTGTTGAACATTGTTTAATGCCTCCAAATAAACAACTGGAACATGCCATGGCTACAATCCTTTGTTTAATAGCGGATTCAAGGATCTTCTTCTTACTTGCCCCCATAATATGTCCAAATTTCCTCATTCTAATTCAGATTCAAGCAATGATCCAATATTTAATTTCTTCTCACACTGTCATCATGTTAGAAATGAACCTTCGTTTAGAAGGTACCCGTTCCAACTCAATTCATCATGACATTCATATAATTAGGGTTATTACATATACAGATAGGTCATAGGGATTATTTCATGATAACATCCAGATCCGTCATAACCGAGCTAGTGCACAAAAATCATAAAAAGCTCTTGTTTATCACAAATATAGTCTTATTGCCGTTTTAAGCATTGGTTAACAACATTTCAAAAAAGCATTAGTTAATAAAACTGCTAAAGAACAGACAAAGAATATAATGACTTCATTGAATCAGACTAAATGGAAGTCAATAACTCAGATGAAACATTTCAAGTAGCAAACCTGGTTCTTGTAGACATTCACACGGACAACATTATTTGCTCTCAGCTTCATATCAGTTGGCTTATGCTGTATACCTACCTATGAACAAAAATAAGATTCATGGCTTAGTATCTTAAACGGTATGCAGATGATAAATATCTTCCTAATCAATGATAATTTACTTCTTAATATATACAAGCATGAAAAAAATTAGAACTACAAGCATCAAGCTCAATTTCATTTAATATCATGCGAGAAAGGAACTAGTTGATGCCGGATCTAAATCTCAGATGAGAAAAGTAGAGTGTTGAGTTAGGTAGTTGATAGCCAGCATAAAAAATATCAAATAAATATAATTGGATTAAATACAGACTCAGTTTTACGTTCATATCTCATTACATTGATTGTGCAAGTTCTAACTGAATATATTTAAGACAAAATGCCTTAGTGTATGTTTTTCGCATATGATATTCTTCTCATTCATAAAACTAGAGATGAGGATAATGCATGTTTGGGTGAAAATTCTAAACAAGAAATTAGGGAAAATAAGAAGGATTAGCGAGAGAGTTAAGACGTGGTAAGGAATACAGCCCGAAGGGATAAAGCAAAGATTACCCCAGAAGGAGAGAAAGAGGGCTGAGGCAAGCTGCTGACTGTCTCAAGAAAATTCTGCTGGAGAGAGCTAGTCGAAAAAAAGCTAGAAGATTATAATTGAACAGTCGATCAACAGTGCTTTGTAAGCTTAGAGAATTAGAGCCTAGAATCGCGAACCCCCTTCTCACCATAAATGAGGGTATTTATAGTGAACGTAGTAGATGAAATTTGGTGGGTTACGTGACTTTCATTAATGAGGCAACAGTTAGGTGATGTGGGCAATGACATGGGCAATGACATGGCCTACCCACGCAGCCTGACAATCCAGGCATTAATAATAGACACCTCCACTATGCCCCTAAGATGCCATCGTAACATAGGATAAGGCTATGATATGACAAGAGCTTACTGATTAATCATCTGTTCAATCTCCCTATTCGGTTGGCTCTAAGCTATTCGACCATTGGACTTAACCCAAGTGGGTCCCTCAAATTTGTTTGGGAATATAATTCGAGTGACCTATATGAGGACTAAGCCAAACCTGCCCATGTGCCACGGCGAGGTGATGACAAATTTTTCTCTTAATAATACAAAACTCGAGCTATAGGGGAATACCTCTTAGAATCTAATAGTCTTCATCTTAGTAAATCTAATTTAAATATATAAAGTACAAATTTAATCAAAATAAAAAAATTTGCATTGGAGAGACAACTAGGAATTAAGTTATCAGTAAGAGTGAGCGGCTTAAATATCTCAAACAAATCATGTAAATGACGGTGAAATAAATAATATCATTAGCAAGATCTAATTGAGGTTGGAATAACTAGAGAAATGCATCAGGTGTGGTGTAATAAAAAAATTCAACTGACTTAAGGTAAATTTTAATAAGACAGTAATAAGACCAACGATGTTATATAGTATTAAATACTAACCTACAAAGCAGAAACATACAAATAAAATGTGTCGCGAAGATGGGAATGATAAAATGGATGAGTAGAATACATAAAATGGCAATATGAGAAATGAGTATATCCATAAAAAATATTCGATTTGCTTCAATTGAGGATAAGTACAGAGAGAGTTAACTTGGATTAAACATATAAAGTATAAATTGATAGAAGCACCAATAAGGAGAGTTAAAAAATTGAATCTTACTCATGTAAAAAGAGAAAGAAGACCAACAAGGACATAGCAAGAAATTATAATGAATGATTTTGCATATTTAAAACTAAATAAGTAGTAGTTATTTAATAGAGTGTAATGAAAACAAATGATTTATGTAGCCGATCTCACCTAGCAGAATAATGGTGGCGATATGGAACAGATAATTTGACGGCTAGGATGATATCACATTGAGCAATTTAAATTTAAATTAATTAAAGCTAATATTCAATTTTAATTTGAGAAAAAATAGAGATAATGTGGAAAGATTTGAAGACCGCCAGATTTAGAGTTAATTTTGTTTTATTATAATATAATTAATTCTATATTTATTCTAAGTTTATTTGGTATTTTTATTTTCAGTATTTACTATTGTATTTTTAAATTTTATTATGAAATTTTTATATATGGAAGCTGCTTTGCATTATAATAGATTAGATGATTAATAAAAAGATATTTGAGTTTTTTCAAATCCTAGATCCGAGTTAAGAAATTGATGTTCCGTTGAAGAAAAGGGTAAGATCAGCCTTAGGTGAGAAATTTTCAAATAACCTACTTATCTCAGTGAAAAAATTTCTTTCTTTTTCCCCTCTTCTCTCTTAGCATTCTCCTCACATCACCCAGCTTTACACTTCATCCTCCGCCTAAGGTTCTATTGTCACCATCATCACCAACACATCTCACCGAACCAACACCTCCCACTTAGATTGCTCGAGCCCTACCTCGTCGTTGTTCAACTTGGAAATCTGCCTCACGAGCCTGCGAGCTACGTCAGTCTTGGTTTGCGCAATCTTCACGCATGAAATAGCTCTATTGAACCTAACGGACTTCACCGATGCCTTAGCCGGGCTGCAGAACCTAGGCACCAAGCTATGCATACCCTTCGGTGCATACAATCAATTCAAGTTTGCCTGCATGATCTCGCGAGCTAACCGCGATCCCGCATCGTCGAGCTTGACAAACAGCGAGCTTGCCCATGGAGTCCAACGAGCACGTGCAACTAGCTCCCTGCACACATGCAAGCTACTTTACCACTGCATTCACCGCTTCTCGACCCCTTTGCTCACTGGCTCCGCTAACCACTCCTCGACTTTGTCTACAACTTGCCGGCTCTGCCTCACCCAACTAATTAGTTTTGTGCGTAGTGCCTCTCGTAGCGATGTGGCCCATCGTGCTTTAGTCCGTCAACCTCATGCAAAACTCTGCTTTTGTCAGCATAATTTCTTATCGAGTTCAATTAATCATTGATTGTTTGATCTTAATAAAGTTATTTACTCTGATCAATTATTAGATTTGGCTCTAATTGTGTAACCGTACATTTATTTAAGTGAAGATTACTATTATTTTAATTTCGAGATATTTGTCCTAATTTCTAAACCTAAGTTCTGATTATTGCTTTTTACTTCGTAAGCCCTAATCCAATAAATAAATTTTATTTATTAATTTAATTTAATTTTGATTTTAAAATAATTTAATTTTGCAGGATTTAAAGCTCTAACTTATCAAATAAGTTTTTTAGAAAATATTCTGCGCTTAATTCGAATAATTCGTCAATTAATATTGTTGGTTTGAATTATAAAATAGCATTTTCATTTCCGATCCACATTAGATAAAGGCTCGATTGTTGTATCATGCAATGAAAATAAAGCTACATTAGTAATGACTTTAATTCCCACAAGTTCTTTCAGTTTGAGTTTTGGTCACCAAATCGTAAGGATAATCGCAAATAGAAGGTTTTGAAATTATTTCTTGAAATTCTCCCTCCTTTTACACTCTTATCGTCCGCACACCGTAACTCTAACTAAAAGTTGGCATCAAGGCCATTTCTTATGTCGCATATAAAAGTTCATGTCGAAATCAAAATGCAGATCTCAACGTTGTGTTAGGGAACCATCCATAGTGCGTATCAATGAAACAAAAGTTGAAACATTTGTTCAGTCAAACACAAAAAAGTGGGGCCGCTATGGATGAAATCACCAGGTCTCGATTCTATTGCATAGTTAGGCTCCTGCATCCATGCCATATTTGCTTGCCGCAATAGACTCGCTCTCTATATTAGGTGGAATGTTTAATTCTGTAAGAGCCTTTTTTCACAAGAAATTCAAAGAAAAGGCATGCTAGTAACGACAGAGCTAGCAAGCATGCAAGCTACACACCTTGAAAAGGAGTGAAGCTGGGAGTATGAGTAACTTCCCTTTTAGTTGTCACATTGATTCATCTAAAGCTAAGGCTAAGACCTATCCTTCTATCCATGTGCTGATCCAGTTACTAAACTCTCCCCCCACCCCCCCAATGCTGGTTGGATTTTTCTCCTGTAGCATAATAATGGTTGGCTTAGCCACATGTGCTTTTAATCAAAGAGAGCAAACATCTTCCAAATTCTCAGCTTCTTAACAAAAAGAGGAAAGAAAAAAGAAAAAGTGATTTGTGAATAAGCAGCTAGGGGAGAGGCTAGAAAGAAAAGGTGGCCATTTTTGATAAAGTTTCCAAAGGGAATCCCAGAATACATACTCTTTTGGTGTGAAGCATTCGCCCCTTCAAGGTCAAGTTCTACTTGCAAGACCTTGGGCAAGGCATTACCTTTAGTTATCAATGGTCGTGGGTATTAGGCCACTCTATGAGTTAGATGGATTAGAATCCTAAATTGATCCCCAAATCATGTGTTTCATATTTTAAAAGATGCTAGCGAGCCCACCAAATATGGAAACTCAAAACTCACCTTCTCGTTTAAGAATCATTTGGTCAAGGATTGCCTTTGGCCTTTCTAGCTAACACGAAATATCTCTCAAACACCACATCAAGTAGTTCTCTTTCTGAGCTCGAGGATGGTGCCCTAGAGCTCTTTTTAACGCCCCATCTCCAAGGTGTGGATGGGCTACATGAACTCTTCTATCTCTTCTTCTGACATAGAGGGCTTAAACGATTTCAGAAGGAAACAAATATCAAATATGAACAACAACATTCTAAGTTGTGATGAACATGAAAAGGAAAAGATATATATAGTCAATTTACTGTAGACAAGTTTAGACTAAAATTTTAATTCTCGTGAAGAAGAAAAACCAGTTAAGTAAAGCAAAAATGAGAAAGTTCTCAGAACTC
This sequence comes from Apostasia shenzhenica, assembly GCA_002786265.1. NCBI lineage: Eukaryota > Viridiplantae > Streptophyta > Magnoliopsida > Asparagales > Orchidaceae > Apostasia > Apostasia shenzhenica. The sequence goes on along the minus strand of KZ451942.1, from coordinate 842,457 downwards.
ACAATAAATGGTACAGGGGCATCAAGAAAATCTAACATTTTCCTTGGTAGTACCTGGCAACAAATAATATGTTAATAATGGACATGCAAAACTAGAGCAAAACAAAGAACTTCCAAAGAGTGCATGCAAAGAACAGCTAGGAACGACATTAAGACCTATGTTAGAAACAAAGATACGGCTAAAGAAAGCTTGACCACAGAAGAAAACTGTAACTACCCCTATTAGAAATCCATGCAGACTCACAGTAGTACAATGACAAACAAACACTAATGTGGTGTCACAGGTCTGCTAAAGTTAGTAGTCAGAAACGTGTATAACTTCGATAACTTCTTAACTTACCGATACTGCCCTCACAAACAAATCAACAGATACACTTCACAAAAATAATGCACTAGACAAAACAATAATTGCAAAGATCCCATGGAGTCACATGGGCATTAGGCATAGCTTACTGAAATACATTTTAAATGCTAAGATACATCTCCCCTAACAAGGTTCATCAACTTCAAGTCAGCAAATTAAGAAAACACCTAAAAGAAAAGGCCCATAGTTCAAGACTAATTCAGAGGAAGTTGGAGCATGTACTATGAAGCATAGGCATAATCTATGAAGCATGGACATGATACAGGGATACGGGGACACAACACGATACGACACGACGATACGACGATTTTCTAAAACATAGGACACGAACACGGAATAACATGCCAAATATAATAATAATAAAATTAACAATTCATACTTAAAGAAATACATAAAAATGTAGTACAACTTTAAATTTTTAAGTATAAAAAACTTATAAGTAGCGCTGAAATCTCATAAAATCAAGATGAGGACTTGAGAACAAATGTTGTTGACATTTAAGAGATTTAAGATATAAATTTAGGATTTACTTTATAAAACGAGTGAGAAAATAAGAGAATATAATTTTGCTTATTAGCACAATCACAGTAAGCATGACAGTAAAAGAAAGTAAGTGTTTTCAGTGTTAAAGATAAGAGAAGAATAAATGTGAAGCTAAAATTTCAAATTTTTTGCGATTGGTTCATTTTTGTAAGGCTCGAGGACAGCAAAATAGGAAAAAAATTGATTTAACTTGGTTAGTTTAGAATTTTGACTTATATTAGATAAAATTTTAATAATAAAAATCGATGAGTTTTAATTTTATTAGATAAAATTTTAACAATAATAAAAAATTTAAATATTAATAAAAAAAATAAATAGGAGGTAAATATATCCATAAGTTTTAAAAAAAATACATTATTAATAAATAAATTTAACATTAATATTAAATGTATTTAATTCTATTTTATACGTGTCTCAAAAGTGTCCTGTATCTCAGAAGTGTCTTATGCCTCAAAAGTGTACTGCAGCTCAGAAGTAGCTCAGAAGTGTCCTAAGGTATCCTAAAAGTGTTCTAAGGTCTTTAGCTTTTTTTAATATTATTTTATTAGGACACGCTACGTGGCGTGTTCGATACGGTGTCCTCGTGTGTCTGTGTGTCTGTGTGTTCGACATAGATATGACATGATTTTTTGAAATGTTTGTGCTTCATAGAGCATAATCAAATAGGATACAATAAGGATACATTATGATAAGTTAATTAATTAATTGATTATATATATATATATATATATGCATATAATGTCATATCATATTTATAAATCAAAATGACTTATATTCTCCAAAAAGACATAAATTTCAAAAAAATTCTTTTAACCTTCTAAAATTTAATTATACCTTTATATTTTAAAATATTCTTCGTACTATTAAAAGCAATATTTTTGAAAAAAAAATGAAAGCATCTTTCAAATATTAAGTTTTAAAAAATTAAATTTATGACACCTTAAAATTTGTTCAATCATGTCCTAACCAGTCATAACATATTTAAGTAAGATAAAAATTTCAATATAAATCAGTAGGTTGGATTTAGTTTCAACTTAAGTCCGATATTACTCAATTAGTTTGATGCAGAAGAGATATAATTGATAAATAAAATTATTACTATAACCTGAACTATATACATATATATAATTAAAGTAGATGTATGTCTGTCTTTTTCCGAATCTTTGACTCACTAAATATAAGGATAAAAAAAGGTCAAAATCCTATTCTTTTTATAATACAGGCTTCACTCAGGTAAAGAAGTCAAGCATCATGATCAACATCTAATGAAAGTAGCAACATGAATGTGGTTGTGAAAAAAGTGTCGATTAAGGTAGAAAAATAGCATCATTATTAACATTTGTAAGATAACGAGAAAAAGTTAACTGAAAAAGAGGAAGCAACGGCGTGTAAATGCTAGATCTTTATCTATTGTTGAAACTTTAGTGTATAAAATTATCGAGTCTAAGCATGGGTTGTCTTCTAATATTTTCATTTTTTTTATTATGGGATTGATTAGCTGGTCCAACATATTATTTTCTTTAATTAAAAGTGTCAGATAAGTATCAACTTTTTAAAAAAAATTCAAAAAACTAATGTCTCATGGCATATCAGAGACATCAATAAATATCAACAGGATATCCGTATTTAAACTTTTGATTAAGGGAAAAATCAACTTATTAAATTGATAGCACAAAAGCGAATAAGGATAAAGAAATTTACAGGGCTCCACTAATAATCCTAACTCACTTAAATCTTTAGCCAGAAAGTTACAGAATAGTCCATCAAGAACTACAGATTCTATCGTTCGAAGACATTCCAGTGAATTAAGATGGAATTCACCACGTTCATTTCAGAGTTAAACTCTATTAGGCTTCTATGAATACAATAATTAAGACGCATAGGATTGCTTAATCGCTATAATCATAGATAATTTAGAGTACTAAGTGATTTGATAAGGCTTAGTACTGAATTGTGACCTAAACATTGAGGGACTTAATGGAACTCAACCATCAGATCAATTTGGAAACCTTTGGGAATTAGGAGATTTGATGGGCCTATTACTCCAAGGGGATTTAAATATTGATATGATTTGAATATGTTGGGCTTCATGAAGTATTGATACTTCATAGATGTATTATTTAACAATCTTACAACTTAAACGTATACAACGAGAATGACAAATTTGAAAAAAAAATAGGAAAGTTAAGAACTAAGCTAAAGAAGATATTTTTGATAAAAAAGTTATCCTAATAATATAGTTATAATAACTTCCCATTTAACTAAATTATAATTACAGAATAATATGCAAAACAATAAACTTATATCATTTCAGTGACAAATTACCATAGAAACTAGGGAACAAAGAAGAGACTAAGTTTTGTTGAACCCTCCTAATTTGATCATAACAACATTTTAAACTTATGGACTAATAATCTTTATTTAAATGCCTAGACAGGTTTAATACATAAAGCTTAATTATTGAAGTTATATTGATAGATGAACTTATCACACTTCAAGCATAATGGAAAAATCCAAAGTCCAAGACGAAGAAAAGAACAAGTTTTGTAATTCATCTTTTTCTTTAGTTAGGAATGTTATATAAGCACATCAAGTATTGCCTAGATTTACGTATCGCTTTAGCTTATAAAAATTAGAAAATCATTCCTACACTATTGCGTATTTTATTTGATTTTCTAAGATTATTTTTCACCTTAAAAGCATTAAGAATCCATGCTCTCTATCTTGATCCAATCATATTAATTCTTTAACTATAGTTAACTAGTATTTCTCTTTTTAAAATTCTTTTATTAACCATTAATTTTCAAGGGAAGTGCTTTAAAAAATTTTAGAAAAGAAAAAAATTTACACTACCTATATTCAAGTTATCAAAAACATATATAAAGGGGTTAGCTGTGTTCGAACACAAAGTGGTTTAACTAAGGATTTTCCAATTCCAGTTGCCTTTTACCTCTTCAACTCCACCTTTTGGGCCCATTCCCAATATTAGTTGATGTGAGATTGTTGATTAAGAATTTCATCAACTAAATGAAACGACTATAAAAAAGAAGATAACTAAAGAAAACATAAGAACACATGTCCTCTGATAAGATAAAAAGGAAAATCCTAGAAAAGGCTAATTCTCTCTAACTTTGATTGAAGTTGAACAATTTCTTTGAGGGTGTCGAGTTTCAAGTTAGAAAAGACCTTTGCAGACGTAGAAGCCAACTTCTTGCCAGTGCTTTTTGCCAATCCTTGAATGCTACTATTTCTTGAGACTTCTTTCTGACCAGATATAGCCCTTTAGTAATTTGCGAGATGATGTTAGATCATTATCAATACTTGTGTCAACTTTTCTAACAAGAGAAATCGGGAAGATCCGGTGTAAAAGAAGGCCATTGGAAGCCTATTTAAGTCAAGAGTTTGACTCATCAATTCAGAGATAATGTTTGGTCGCCTGTTCAATGACTTGTTTCGGTTAGCCATCCCACGTGTTGAGACTTTTATTGTGAGATCCTTAATCCTGTTCCCCATTCCTGACTTGTTGAAAACCGGATTGCGCCCTAATCTGAATTAGTAATTTCTCAATTACCTTCGATCTAATTTATTTAAAATTTTAAAAATAATTGGTTTTGCGGGCTTAATTAATTCCTCAGTCATCACAAAATGAATATTCTGCCTTGTAATATTGCTGATCTCTAAACTGCATTATCATTCATCTGTCCCGCATCAATTTTGGACCTGAAAAGAATGATTTTGGACCTATTTATAAGAGGTTGGAAATAGGGTGACTAAATTGCAATTGTTCCATTAATCAAATGAGGACAGCAGCAGAACCGCCTTTCTCCTCTTCTTCCGTGTGTCACCCGCGCCAGGTGAGAGAAAGGGAATTTCCCTCTCTCTTCCTCTCGATTTTCTTGGTTTCGTCCGTCCCGCGCCCCTCGATTTGCTTCTGCCCGTTTCGTCGAGCCTAGCAGAAGCAACGGCAGCAGCTCCAGTAGAGGAAAAGGAAGAAGGAGAAAAAGAAGGGGAAAAAGAAAGAAGAAGAAGGAAGAGGAAAAGTAGAAAGCTAGGGGATTTCCAAGCTTGGTTTAACGATTAATCGGTAGGTAATCCTGTCTCTAAAATTAATATTGATACATTATTGCTTGTGAAAACGGATGAATATTGTGAGGCTTTAGGAATTATGTTATCATGTCTCGTAATCTGTTAATTGCGTAAGAAGAAATAAAGGAGAGATCTCAGGGCTAGCCACAACAATAAATCAGTAGGTGTTGATTTGATATTGTGTTGGGTATATAATTTAATGTTTCAATATTATGAGAAAATTATGATATTGTGGAGAATGTATTAATTTGGTGAAATTTTGTGATCAATCTTCTATTTGCTTTTTATTAATGTTTTAATCTATTAAGTGGATTTTGCATTACAGAAGAATTTTAGTAGACGTGTCTATATGAAATTATGTTATTATGCCATGTATGCTGTGTATGTTGTTATTTGAGCAAGAGAATATATGTAATATACTTGTCTGTAAAGTGATGTAGTACTAATGGATTTTTTTATACCAAGAATTGACGAGGGCGGAGAGTTTCTTATATATATTGTTATTTCGATGAGGGCGAGGAGTGTACGCCGAGTGATGTCTTAAGAAAAAGGAATCACTGATGCAAGATGCGGCACCTATCAAGGCTTCTAGAATAACAAGTTGTAGGAACTCTTGTCAGGTTTCTAGGTAAAAGGGTATGAAAATAATAGATCTACGTCACTATACAGAATATTATTATGTTGTGACGAATTTAGTTTGTTCAATGATAAGTTATGATAATTAATTTGTATATTACATTTGATATTATGCCGTTAAGATTTATGATATGGTATGTATTGTTATTATGAGTAATGAGATGATATTTGCATTCATGATTTAAAGGCGATGATGAGTAAGGAAGGTTTCTCTCAAGCGATCACACATGCCAGATCGAGTTTGATTTGGCGCGACGACGTCCAAGGCCCTTTTTGGGCTGATGAGAAATGGTTGTGGCATTTGATGTGATTGGTTGAGAAACCTGGGGCCCAGAGATATAATAATAATGAGTAAAGATGATTATGATATTAATATTAAAGGTATTTATTTTTAAGAGTATCTTGCATATTGAATTGTTGTTGTGGAGATCGATTTTATACTGGTTTGATTCTAATACTTGAGATGTATTCAATCTGTATGCAGTATTGAAATGATTATTATAATTTTAGATACTGTTTTATCTACTAGGTCTGTGTTAACAGACTCCTGCCATTTTTGGTGGCAGGTGTGAAATTAGAAGGATCACGGGACAAGGGAAGAGAAATAAAAGGTAATTTTGATTTGTGAGATGTAAGAATTTGAGTTGAGGTTTGTGTAAAAAAATAAAAAAAATATATATATATAATTACTGGCGTTCGGGTAACCGGGACGTCACACAAATAGTGCAACTTACACTAGATTTAAGCATTATATATGGTGAGTAATTATGAGTAAGCTAAGCTTCTGAAATGCACCATAAATTGATGTGTGCACCTCCTTACAAGGTTACAATAGTTTACTGTGCACGGGATGCATCTTACATCAAAACACGCTTAAATAAGCTTGCTCTCGACATGAGCTAACAATCTATTCTCCCAACCCACAGTGCTGCTCATTCTACATTAACACAAATTCATTGAAGCAAGTTAGATTTAAAACCCAATTAGAAAAACTCTACACGTCATTGTGATAATTTTAGCCTAATGGGTACTTCCTTCTTGATCTATAAAAAATACTGTAAAAGATTTCTCAATCCTCGTGAGCAAGGATGGACTTTATAACTTGCCTGCTAACAGATTACAAAAGCCAAGGTATAGGACGATTCCAAAGGCAGTAGCACAGGGTTTAGAGGCAGGCAAAGTTTGCAGAACTATTGTAAATGAATTTAATTACTGTCACCTAAGTCTCTCTCTTACATGCATCATCGTTTATAATCATATTTGTTAAACTACCTATTTTCATTAATTCGTGACAGAACTACCTCTCCATTTCTCATCAAGAAGATAAAAAAACTCTTAAAAAAATTCTCGTAGTTTATTTCTAATAACCTAATTCACTCAAAGAACACACTGCAAGCTTCACTTCGTTTTTGACAACTCTAACAGGACAGACCTATCATGCCCATTATTTTGGTAAAATCATTCTATGCTTTCAATTGCTTCTACCTTACCTATAAAAGATTTTAAACTTAACTTCCATATAATGTTTCAATAAAAACCCAAATTTAACAGACAAACTAGATAACACTAGATCCAAAATATAGTCCAAGTATCAGTTGGTCCATAAATAGTACCATGCTAGGAAAAAAAGACAACAAATTAATTTCTGGTTCACGCGAATAAGAGGAGAGAAGTGTTTTAACCACTGAATAAGGAGAGTAACATATTCATAGTTTGCAAAGAAAACATTGATAAATGAATATGCCACACTCACCGGAAGAAATAAACTCTGCCACTCAAAAGGACGAATCATAGGTATGATGGATAAAACTATCGCACAGAGCACACCCTGTCAAAGTAAACAAGAAAACTTTCAAATCAGCAAAAAACAGGGACCCAGAAAAGAAAGATACTTCTAACAAAAATGACTAATACTTCCATGTTTCAAAGCACAAACTCTTGACCAAGACAAAGCAAGGAAAAAAGCATGCAAGGCCATACAAAATTGCCAAATAAAGCTAGTAATAATCCATACAAATTCTTAGAACAAACAACAATAATAACAACAATAATGATAGAAACAATGAAGATGGCAACAAAGACTGGTCCGAAACTAGTTGGGATTCGCTATGGATTTCTCTTCTTGATGGGCCCTCTGTCATAAACTAGAAAATATCACAAACTCCAAATTTGAAAAAGAAGAACAAAAGGGAGCGGAGCGCACATGAAATTTCCATCGACTACCAACCAAGCCTAAATTCCAGTAAATGATGTTAACCCTAGGTCCTTTCTCACATTACATCAAATATCTCCGATACATAGTAAGGGAAAGAGAATATTCTAGAGGACACAAAGTAGACCTAAACCAACTCCAACAAAAACTAAAATAAAATAAATGAAACATAATAAAAAAGAAGGGAGGGATGACTCTCCTAGTCTCCTTCAAGCTAGAGCGCAAATATCCATCCGATCCAACTAGTCACACAACTCAAAGATATGGGTAATTTTTGTTTTTTAGACAAAACATCCTAAATGAAATTATAGTCAACTACAATATGCTTTGCACATTCACGACAAACAAGATTGTAAGCATTGTAAATGGCAACCAGAGCCAAGAGACAAGAAAACCAAGATCTTCAAGAATCTCATATGTAACATATGTCATAGATCTATAGTCGGCTTTTGCACTTAATCGAATAACACATTGTTTCTTGCTTTTCCTAGTGACTCAATTACCTCCTAAAAATTAAAAGTACAACTCAGATTGGTTCGGGTCTGTTCCACAAGGAAATGGAATCGAACCAACTAGACTCAATTCTATGGTTTTGGGAATTGGATCCGAACTGAATTTTTCAATTCGGGTCCAATCCAGTTCCAGTCCTAAGCTTATAATATAATTGCCCATAATATCACTATAAAAATATAATAGCAAAAACACCCAACATCAAATAATTTCCCATAATCAAATCAAACTAAAATTAAAATTACAAATTGCAATCTCAAATCCATCACAATTAACACAAAAATAGTTAATACCAATCTTTACATTAAAGTACCATAACCAATTAACCATATGATATAAACATAATCAATAATTAATCTAGTTCGAGTTAATTCCGGTTTACCTGAACAATAGAACCAAGAACCAACCCAAATCATCGGATTTTGATAAATTTGGAACCAGACCCAAGTCAAACTCAATTAGTAACGAACTAAATTGATCGGTTTGATTCAGTTCCAAGTTGGTTTTCGGTTCTTCAAGTATATTTGCACATCCCTACTATAAACAAAGTGACTTGAAGTGGATCTCTTGTAAGTGGCAAATCCAGTATAGTCAGCATCTAAATAACCTTCTACCAAAATGTGATTAGCTTTGTTATGTAACTATCCTTTTCTAAGTGTCTTTTTCAAGTATCCAAGTATCCTAACAGGAGCTTCCCTTTTTTAATCTTAGATTTTTCATGTACTAATTGATCACACAATCGAAATAGAGACACCAAGCCCACAAAAGATCAAATGGGTCGATTCTCTAATAAATCGATGGACCATTATAAGGCCGACCATCATCATGACCAATACCACTAGCATTTATAGGTGTATTAGCTAGCTTACACATAAGAAGACTAGTTTCCTTAAGTAGGTAAATGACATATGTCCTTCCAAAAAGTGAAACAAAGCGCCTCTATTACTATATGCAATTTTAATACCAAGAAAATACTTAAGACTAAGAACTTGTATTCAAAGGCTATTTTAAGGTGTCTTTTCACCTCGGAGATACCCATGTGATCACCAACTATCAGCAAAATAAATTTACTTGAAGAACTAGACTTATAGATCTAAATGAATCTCAAATGAAGTTGGAGAAATTAGTAGAGGAGTCTTGATCGCTTGCAACAACTTTGCAGAACTTATCAAACAAGGCTCTAGGATTTCATTTTAGACCATAAATAGCCTCCAGAAGCACAGATAATCTATTCTCCTCACTAAGTAAAGGTTGCTCCATATTAAACCTAGGTACAACCCTGGCCTCGATAGGTCCTATCAAGGTTGCTTAAAGTTGTGTTTAGTTTGCCATTTTTGTCTCGAACCTAGAAATTGGCTTAACCCATACTTGCTTGAATCAAATTTGGGTCGAGCTTGGTTTTACTTTGATTTACCCTGAGAGTTTAAATAATATAAATATACTCGTATTTTGGTGCTTGTTGTTTTTTGAATTATGACTAAGTATGTGCATCCTTGCATTTATATTTGAATTACAAAAAAATGCACTAATATAAGTCATAAGATAAAGGGTGAGGGTTAGTTATAGGACTGAATGTATAAAATGATTTTAACTTTCAAGTAAAACAATGAGTACATTTATGAAAATCATAAATGGGTAATAGTTTATTTTCACAAAAAATTATAATGCCGCATAATATTAAGTATTCACTACTATGTATAAGAGTCAAGAGAATTGATAATGTTCTGTTAATTTAATTTTGTTATTAGCTTATAGCAATAGTAATTGAAAGAACTATTGAGTCGACTCAACCAGCTTGACCAACTCCACCCAACAACAAACTTGAGGTCAAATAGTTCCCAAGCATTAGCCCGATTTGACTGAGTCCGAACGCAATCTAACCTATCCAAAGTGCAGGTCTACTCCATAGAAGCATCTTTGGAAAGGTCACTATAGAAAATCATTACTATTATCTATCTAGCACATGTTCCATCTCTGTTTAATTGTCACAGAAAATATCAAATGAATAGAATCAAAGTTGATGATACTTGAGAAAGCCTTAAGGTACTCAACACTACACATGTTCCATCTCAATTGGTAGATCCATCTAAATGAAATTATATAAACACTGGAATAGTCCCAAGTATGATGATTAATGAAAAATGACATTTCTACAACCACTTCCACATAAAATTAGATAGGCTCCTGATACAACCTAAGAATGGAAAAAATCGCAAAGGCAAAGTGCAGATAAGAGATAAATAGTCAAAAGTTATATATGAGTATAAAAAATGGTTACTACAACTGTGATTTACCTTATGAATAGCAATAAGTAAATCTATGTTAGGAGAAACCCTTGAGAGAAGAACCAAAGACAGTACAAGCGACTGGTGTAGTGAATCTGTGGTGGCAGGGAACATTGCCATTGAGTATACAGCTGCAACATGTTAACAAAGAGAGGGAACACGAGATAAAGAGATTAAGAGTGATGCAAGGTAGAAAAAAATGGAATATATTCATGAAAGGAGATTGGTGAAATCATATAATTAATTAGAAGTAGATTTGTAACATGACAACCATTCTTGGACCTGGAATAACTCATAATGATGCACCTAATCAGAATAGGAGAACTTATCAATCATGATTGATAGATTGATCAAAACAAACATATCTAAAATTTCAAAAAACTTTGAAGACAAACATAATACAAAGGCACAGGAACATGACATGATGCGACACTGGGACACGACAATTTTTTAAAATATAAAACACGGACACGACACAATACATCAAATATAATAATAATAAAGGCAACAATTCATACTTAAGAAAACATATAAGACATAAAACAAACATAATTTTTTGAGTATAAATAACTTGTGAATAGCAAAGAAATGTCATAAGATCAAGATGAGAACTTGAGAAAAGATGTCATCGAAATTGAAGAGATTTGAGATGTAGAAAGAGCTCTCGGCGTTGAGGATGAGAGGAAAAAGGTAGAGCTAAAGTTTGAAACATTTTGCTATTGGATCATTTTCATGAGGCCCGAGGGCAGTGAGGAAAAAGGAAAATTGATTTAATTTGATTAGGTTTTAATTTTATTAGACAAAATCTTAAAAATAATTAAAAATTTTAAATATTAATAAAAAGAAAAAAATTAGAAGGTAGAAATGTCCATAGGTTTAGTTTTATATTTAGTATTAATAAAAATATAATATTAATAAATAAATTTAACATTAGTATTAAATGTATTTAACTCTTATCTTATAAATGTCTTAAAAGTGTCTTAAAAGCTCTCATAAGCATCCTGAAAGCTCTCAAAAGAATCATATCTCAAAAGTGTCCTGTATCTCAAAAGTGTCCTGCATCTCAAAAGTATCTTGAAAGTATTTTAGAAATGTTTTAAGGCATCTTAAAGTGTCCTCGCGTGTTTAAAAAATATCCTTTTTTAAGTAATATTTTATTATGGCATGACACATGATGTATCTAACATAGTGTACTCCGTGTCTGTGTGTTCGACTAAACCTTAACTAAACTAAACCCACTATGGCGACTACCAGCAACACAACGCCGACGATCTCTACAGAGAGATTAAAATGATCAGAAAAATGTAGTCCCCTTCTAAAAGCCCCCTACTACCAATCTGGTAGGTTGCAGTCTTCATCATGTAGAATTTTGTAAAAATAAATAAAATTCAAATTCATTTACATTTTTTTCAAGTCAATTATCTACCTCAACTCATCGATCAAACTAAATGAAGCTAATCCTTCAAGCCATTTTGCTCTTAAACGCTCTTATGAACTTATAGATGCCTATGCTTGCCTCCCGCTACCTATATCCCTGTGATATAAAAAAATATTTCTCGAAAAAGATAATAAATACAATTTGTGAGAGTCAATAGTCTTTTATTCTTTCTTCAAGAAATTAGCACATTCATAAAAGAAAAATATTTACTAATTTTTCCATCTGATCCGAATCTAATAAAGATCCAAAAGAATATGAAGATATTTTCCCAATCTTTTTCATTTAGGCCCTGTTTGGCGCGAAGACTAAAATCAGGACTAAAATGATACTAATTTAAAAATAATAATAATAATAATAATAATAATAAATTTTTTAACTATTTTACATAAATTCTAATGTAAGGTAACATTATTTTACTTCACATACTTAATAATTTTCAATAAAAATATTTACTTTATTTCACATCTTAGACCAAAAAATTAGAATCGACTATTTTGGTCTAGGATATGAAATAAAATAGATATTTTTATTAAAAATTATTGAGTATGTGAGGTAAAATAATATTATTTTATTAGAATTTGTGTAGAATGATTAAAAAAAATTAATTATTATAATTGTTGTTGTTTTTTTAAATTAGTAATATTTTGGTCCTCGTGCCAAACAGGGCCTTAAGTTCCAATTTATAATCAAATAGATGTAAATCAGTATGAACCCCAAAAACTTTTTTCAAACATTTGAAAAGTGGAAAATAAATTGTAAAAGAAATTGGGAAATGACAATAAGAAAAAGAATTAATTGCATTTTTGTAAATACTTTATAAATCTTTATATGCAAATTCCTAACCTTCATCAATTTGTAGATCTTCATTATTTATATATCTATTATAATAATTGGTAATTAAATTTTTTAAGTTAAAACTACTTTGAGAGATGATGGAGGGGGTTCCACTGTGTTTTAACGGGTAATGAAAAGAAAGTAAAATTCAATTCATTAACTCAACAAATTTGTTTTCATTCTTGGTTACGATTCAAGTTTCGTATTAATTTACAAAATCTTTTAGTTTTTAGGACTTGTAGTGCCTTAAGAATACAACTGAAACACATTTATGATATGACAAGTATATCTAATATGAGCAATAGCATCATGCAAAATAAGAGAGAATTTTTTTTTAAATAATTTGTTATGAATAAAGTATTGATTTGTTATTAAACACAACTGAAAATATTCTATTCTCCATACAAAAGAATCCAATAATAGTTACATATATCGAGCAATAACGTGTATGTGATTCATCAAGTGAATTTAATGAAGATTTTTTTTTTTAAAATCTCATCTCACCCAATGGCAAATTACAGTTAAATAGCACTCGTTATTTGGGCTAGTCCAAATATCAGAAGAAGTTAGACTAATACAACTTAGATTCTTAAAACCTATTAATACACTTTGTTCGTTTTGATATACTTTTCTTTGAGAATTTGCCAAGAAAAGTTTTGATATTCTGTTTGTAAATTATCAATAAAGCTGTATTTTTCGCAATGTGCAAATGACAATTTGGTTGAAAAATTACATATTTTACCGAACACCTTCAAGCTTTTTCGTATGGAAATAAAAAAGTGCAAATCCACTTTGTGGATTTATTTGGATTTGAGTCCCCCTGCTATTGTCATTGAAAGTATTCAAATCAAATTTATAAGACTTTACCAAATGTTTTTAAATGTGTCTATCCCACCTTCAAAGCTGCTATCTTTATAAGAACGTTTATACAAATAAACATTCCTACAAATCTTACAATTAATATTTTTACTGAGTCCTCAAAACGTTTCTATACCTTCTTTTGATGCCAGAAGCTCAAGATGTAGGAGTGCTGGTGGTGACTGTCTCTGATCGCAAAGGACCAAAGGTATAGAGGATAATCTAGCTTCCTCATGCGTTATCGCCATGGGTTGCGAATTGGGAAAGCACTAGTCGTGAGTGGCCTAATTTGCCGTCGATTTGAGCACAAAAAGCTCCATGTTTCGAAACCATTTGAAACAAGGGTCTAAGGTCTTAATTAATTGCAGCAACAATGGTCTCTCAAAACAAAGATTAGGGTTCAATTTTGAACAATTAAAACAGGAAGGTATTCAGTTGAAAATAAACAGAAATTTGGGAGAGGAGTGAAGGAAAGACATACCTAAATCAGAGAAATAGAACACAGGAGAAACTTGGTTACTGTGGAAGGGGAACAAGAGTCGCCAAGGCTCCCTTGCTTCTATAATATATATGAGAAGAACATTCCATCAGAAAAAAAGAAGGAAAGGGGAAATTACAATGTCTTCTTGCATGAAATGAGTCCCATAGGCTTCTTAGAAGGATTAAGGTGGCGTTAACCCACAGAAAATCACAGGATTTGAACTCTTTTAAGGGATGTGACTTGAAGACCAAGAGAGGGGAAGGATTGGCTAACATGATTCCAGCGATAGGAACATGGAATGGAAAGGTGTGCAATCAAGGGGTTCACCATGGACTCACAAATATGCTTACAAGTCTTAATGCCTTATTTAACTTTGTCAGTGCCTTCCTAAATGCCCTAGGTGTCCTCCTTAAAAAAGAAATTAGGGCATCATAAACATAATGATATATTCTTAGTTTTGAGATAATTCCAAAAAATATAGCTTTGGAATGCAATTAAGAAAATAAAAAAGGGAGTTTAGGGGTTTTCACCCTATTTCCTACCCTTTTATACTGAAATATAAATAAAGATTCACTTCCATGAACTAGAAAGAACAATTTCATAGCATTTATCAAATGATCAAGTATTTTTAGACTCTAGTCCCTATAAATAGGAAAGTCTCAAACACACAACCTTAAACAGACAATCTGAGAATAAACAAGAAGCTTTAGTACTTAAAAATAAATAAATAAAGACCAAAACTCCACCAACTATTTTAATCAACTATACTCAACTAGTCAAACTAGCTTGAACAACGTAACCCATACTAAAATAAAAAAAATCAAACAACCTCAACCAAATAAACTTGACCTTATATTTACTCGATTCATATAAATGGAAAGAGTGGAATTCGCTCTAGCACGTCTTTGATATACCACAATGTAACAGTCTCCATAGGTGGCTCCACCACCAAGGAGGTTGAATATAAATTTGTCGTTGATTGAATATAAATTTGTCATTGATTGAATATAAATTGTTGTTGCACAACAAAATTAGAGGTGACATGAGTCATGGAGTTATATTGCTAATGCAAATAGTCCTGATCCTTTCAAAAGTATGATATGGAACTATATTCTCCTAGGTATGTCCCCTTTTGAAGTTCTGCATCTCTGAAACATTGCTCTAAGGACTAAATCAAGGTGTACTAAGAGGATACAACTAGGAAAACCATCTTCCCAAGGAATTTTGTCCTGAACTTTTTTCAATCTCTTTAGTATAATAACCAAAGACGAAAGAGCAGGAGTATCGATCGCTTCTTTGACAGTTGAAGGCATTGAAGGCATCAATTTCTTCTATCTTATGGGCTTTAACCCTTAGAACATCATGCATCATTTAAGATTTATGGCACCATCACTCCCCCAACAATCTTTCTATACGTTAGAGCTTTAGATGGCTCTTTACGTTGATCATTAAAAAAAAGGTTATAACCTCACGAGGTCAAATTGTAGTATGTGGGATCTATGAGAGAATGATCAGGAAGGGACATAAGAAACTAGATATGACTATTTCACCACAAAAAGCTATAACTTATCTCTAGTAAAACAAGCGAAGTGGTTCATTTTCTCAAAATATGACAAAGCACTTTAAGTAAGGCTAGGGGCACTTCAATTTGTCGTTACTTGAGAAGGTTTATTTTAAGGATTCTTTGATCAAGTGACTGGATGTTTGTCAAAACTATAAAAAATTTCAATTTGGGGAATTGGAATCCTATTAGCCCTAGTGGCTATAGTAAACCCTCTTGTCCCCATTGTGATCCCCACCCCCTAATTGGATCAAAGTAAATTTTGACAGCATCATTAAATTAAATTGTGTGGCAAGCATGGGAAGAGTAATCAGGGACCACTGTGATATTTCTCAAAGCAGTAGGTATCAAGCTCCACTCTCACGCAGCCACCCCAGCAAAAGCCACTAGAGCATGAGAAGCTGTCAAAGCTGCCTGAGAGTGGGTGAACAAAGTGGAAGGAATTTGGGAAGGAATTTGGCTAGAGAGCGATTCGACCATCATTATTGCTAACCTATACAGAGTGGCTAGAGGAGACCCTGAAAGAATTTTTGTTGACATCTTCCATACTTTTTATACAGAGCCGCTGGTAGAGCTTTCTTGTTGTTCTTTGAATGATGTTGAGTAGGTAAGGGGAATGTCTTTCCCACCTAATTTCTGTGCAATTGTAAATGGGACCGCTCTATTTGTACTTGATACAAGTAGCTTTGCATTTATAGTATTATAAGCTATGGCTAAATTTCAAAAAAAAAATTCCAAAGCTCATTATGCAGAAATCAAGATAACATCCATATAGACTTCTATTATTATGCTTCCATGGAAACTTTGTGCCTAAGGAGCTAGATGTCAAAATCTCATCAACTTTATTGATGATTATTCTCGACATGCAAGATCATACAAGTGAATGGTGAGAGTTTTGCCCGAATAGTTAAAGTAGAAATAACAAAAATGAAGCATACATGAAGAATAAAGGTCTTACACTAAAATAGTCTCAATGAAGAGGACTTGATGCGCTACCTAAATGGCACTCAGCAACAACATTATGTGCAACAACTCATAGGGATTTGCTCGACCTGAAGAGTCATCAGCCAACATTGTCTTCCATGTGCCAAAAGTACGACCATAATGGTCAATAGTTTTCATTGGAAAAGCGATGAACATCTTATAAATTAGATGAACAATATACCTATTATAGAAATACACCCATTGTAGAAGCCTCCCACCATTATGAAAACTATGTAGGTTTAACGTGCATATCCTTATCCTCACATACAAAGAAATTGTTTTCCTGAAACTCGACCAAAGCCTAGAATACCATAAAAAGCAGAACAAGTACATCATGTACAATAGTTGTAATCCTCGGCGAGGATCGTGTAAAAATTATATGGGAGAGGTGTGCCCTTATTCCATCCTATATCAGCTTTGCAAATAGAAAAATCTACAAGTCAACCACCTCATTGGCGGATCTATATATATCTATAACCCTATGTGCCTTAAAAGCACTCAAAAATTAAAAAAACTCAGGCAATAAATTGCTTCCAACAGCTCCAGATAGTGAAAGCAAAATGTCCCCTACGACGATGGTAGAATCCCTCTTTAGCCAGATGCCTTGTGCTCTATCTGCTAAGGTACTAGTCAGTTTCACCACTTCTACAACCCTTGTAGTCTCCATCGCCTTGACTGCTCTTATGAACAATCTGGTAGCCGCATCTCGCACGAAGACTTCTTGGTGGTCGTGACAAATTGTTGTTGCACTGGCACTGTGTACCATGGAAAATACTTATTTGTTGTGCTAAGCCCTACATTTTAAGAATCTTACAAGTTTAATGTTATTTCACCCTTCATCTTGTTAGAAACTTCGTGAACCCTACCATTTTCTATCCCTATTACTCATGTTCTTATCCTTTGGGAAACTATAATGACCCCTGCTAGTACAGATGCATTGTTTGGCTCTTAAGACAAAGAACTTTACCCAAGATGAACATGATTGGGTGTGCTTAAACAAGTTTTATTGGAAAAAAATGATAGTTTAATCAAGCAAACATTTGAGGGGAAAAACTCTTTGCATGAGGAGATTCAACCTCAATATTAAATGACCTCTTCGTTCTTTTCACAGGAGAGCAATTAAGTTTATGATATTAAAAAACATTAAATGATGAGAAATTTAATAAGTTTTAAATCAAAATTCACATTGTACTATTCCAAATTTGCACATTCGATTCATGTCATCTTACCAAATTTGGGCATGCGACTATGACTTGCTTTTCCAATAGTACTCCGGATATGAGTGCCAAAACCTAAAAAGTAAATCTCCCCATTTACTTCAAGTAGAACTCAAATTTATATCATGCCAGATATAAACATAAAGAGAAGATGAATCCAACAAAAGGCATGCAATTCAACAACTAATATTTTCATAATGAAAGCTTTAACTTTCAGCAAAGACATTACACTTTCCAATGATAGAGCTCTACAAATTGTTGCAGTAGTCCATATTGACAGGGCAAGCGCTTCTTCAGCAGCTGTTAATCTTGCGTTGAGCTAATTGGAGTATTTTGATTCAGAAATGAAATCTACAACATAACAGTAGAATGGACTGAAAAGAAAATAACTAACTATTTTACCTCATTAACTTCTGTAGAGACGTAGATATCAATGTCATCCTTACCGTCTGCATGCAGAGAAGAAATATTGGGACGGCAATACTTTATGGGCTGCAGATGCTCCAAAGGGTAGAAAATTACATCACCTCCCCTCGGTGGCATTGGAAGGGTATGATATCCACAGACTATTTGTAGTGGTTCGTTGTTGTGTGCCTGTTATGTGAACAGCAGCACAGACATCTCAGCAATAAAATACCTCAAGGTTTCAACTGTAAAAACTTGAAGAAGCATTGCGCCAAAAAAAAAAAAAAAAATAACTTGGAAGAAACAAAAGTTACCTTAGCCCATTCCCATTACTTTTTCATCCACCCAGAATCATGCCTCAAACTAAGATCATCTTCTTCATCTGATCCAGCCCCTATAACTGAACTGTCCAAAGTATTTAAACTATATCTTAATCTCATTATGATTCATACAAAAGATGAATAGTGTGATAACAAGGAAGACACTGATTCCTAGCAATAAATGTATATAAATGTATATATATCTATATATATATATATATATATATATCATGTTAGAATATATCCTACAAACTTAAGCTCTTAAGTCAGTTAATAACCAAAGATTTAACATAGTATTAGAGCCAGAAGGTCTCAAGTTTGAACTTTAGTGACTCATTTATCACTAGCATAAAGTTTATAAAAAGAGTACTCATGTTGAACTCTACACTGCAAAGTAAATAACCTTTCGCATGAGGGAGCGTGTTACAGATATAAACTTATTATTAAACCAAGTTGCTTTTAGGTCAATTGGTAACCAAAGATTTAGCATATCACAAGCAATTGAAAAAGAGCTCCACGGTAAGCATTACGCTTCTTTCAAGTTTTGTGAAAAGAGCCTAGAGCCTGAAGTATTTTTCCAACATTCAATGTCAGCTTCATCAATTGTAATACAAACATACATCCACATATGCAATGCATTGGTACTTAGAGATAATTAAACTATCCCTATCTAACAAGTCCATAGAAGATTTTGGTTAGGAGATCGCATGTTTCATCCTAATCCACTCAAGTTCATTTGCCATGCCAGTAGTTACTATATGCACCATCATTAATGCTTTATTATATGCACAATTATTTATGCTTTATCTATTTCTTTTACATATGATAATTGTACATTATTAGCAAGTAAAATTCCACTTACCTAAATTTAGGATTCGTTTTACCATTCAATCACCTCAAGACAAGTACTACGGATCCCGTTTTACACCACAAAATAATTATATATATAAATCAGATATGTATTTTATTGGTTGGAGGGTTATTTTTGAGCAAGAGAGAAAATATTAGTTATAGATTAAATAGGGTGTAAAGTTATTTTAATATAGGGATATGTGAACCATCAAAAGAAAAATATTGGGACGTGTATAAGATATGAAATAAAATTTATTTTAAGGTTGAAATTTATGTTAGATGTGAAATAGAATTGATTTTTGATATTAGAATTTATGATGGATATGAAATAAAGTTGTTGAAATTTGTGATGAAATTAGAAATATTAATAAAATAATAATGAGACTTTTTTGAGCTTTTAACCAGATGAGAAGACACAAAAGCACATTGACTATCCTCAAATACACATGTTAGTATCATCAATCATGGAAACATGAAAGCAAGCCATTTGAACTCTTGAGTGAATGCACATGCATGCACACCATATCAGTGATGCACAATACAAGCACAGATGCATAGACAAACATGCACAAAAACAAGCATGTATATATATACATGCAATGACACACCTCAGATGCGAGTATACATGGCAACATGGAACTGGATAGCCATTGATGTTTGGATGCACGTCAACTAGTGAAGCATAAAGTTCCTTAATGCATTGTAACATTTTCCTGAGCGTAAAAGCACCAACATTATAGCATGCAAATGCTGCATACATTTTGTAAGTCGCAATATGCAAAGAAGTGCTTTAACTATTAACAAAGCTGACATATAAATATGCTCCAAAATATTGATGAAGAAAAACCAAACAGAAGACACCACCTGTAGACAGATTCCAATCTTGCTACACGCTCTAATCTGAAGCTGACAGAATGGTATATTGTTGAGTTAACCTCTGGTGAAGTTTGGTCATTTTCAAGAACCCCGTTAACTCTTTCAAAACTATCAGAAAGGGATCCTGAATACTCGGATGCAAAATCCTCACAACATTGCCAAGTTTTTCTTGATTCCTTATCCAGTTCTCTTACATGACTTGTGTCTGAAACTTCACTAATGGACGAACTTTCAGGGGAGAGAGAGCCTAATGGCCTGAATAAACTTGGTAGAACTTCACTTTCGGACACAATGCAAGCAGAAGATGAAGACAGACCTGCTACACTATCAATAGGTACTGCAAATCCTGTCCAACTTTGGCAGTATTCTTTATCTTGTGAATCAAAATTCTGATCCACTCTCTCATGCTCAAAAATTGTTAAAGGAATAGGCTCTTTGAGAGTCATATCACTAACATACTGTGTTATCCGATCCAAGCGCTCCTGTGCAACTATGCTGTACATGAAAGAAAATTGTGATATATGTTACAACCAAAACTACAAGCACAGGGTTTAATACTAGTGATCAAGAATGAAGAGAAACATAGAAAATACAGCAGAAGCAAACCTGTTTAACATCTCAAAATGCAGTTCAAAGAAAGGAACTCTTGTAAGTACGCAATAGCATCGTGGTGCAGCAACTAAGAAGCGGCTTCTAGTGGTAGAAGAACAAGTGAGTGGTGAGACAGCTCCTAAAATACCAGGAGCTCTCTGAACAAAATCCTGGACATGCAGGCATACACCATATAATGTTGAATCATCTGATACCTGGTTAATCAAAGAGAATGATCGATACCAAGTTGCTTCAAATAATAATTACGTTTGTTTTCAAGCTGCTTTTCCAAATCCAGTCACTCATGTTTGTGAAATATTATAAAAATAAAATATAAGCACATGAAAAAAAAAGATGTCTGATCGGAGAAGCATTTTCCTTAAGTTTGAGCCCTAAAATATTCTTTTTAGTCCTAACATTTTCCAGAATCTTCCAGATGCGAAATTAAAGAAGCGTTTTGGAATATTACACTTGCAAGACAAACAACGCCCAATCAAAGATCCCTAGTCCCGCTTCACAATATGCCAAACCAATATAAAAAGAGAATTCATGAGACCATTCAACTAACAGAGTAAGATATCTCAGCGATATAAAGCCCAATGGATTGAATGGAAGAAATACAATTTTGTGAAGAATTGTATGTTTTTGTAGCAAATGATTTAATAATAAGGCCATACAATGTTCTAATCGTGACAACACAAAATCTAAAGTTCAAGTGCGCCAAATATTTATTGATCAATGGTGAACTTTACCGATGCTCCTACTCACGGCTCTATAACAAGTGCCTCCATCGGAAGAAACTACCATACACAAGCCCACAAAAGAAGCCTCATCGTGTGCATTCTCCAACAAGGCTGCTTTTGGCCGAACATCCACTAAGACACTAAGGCTTTTGTTAAGAAATGCTCGTAATGCCAATGTATATAGATCTAGGGGTGAGAATGATTCGACTTTGAGCCGAGCCAAGCACGGCTCATTTTAATTTGAGTTCGAGCTAGCTCAATTCAATTTCAAGTTGGTTCGAGCCTTAATCGAGCAGACTCAAGTCCTTCAAGAATTGAAATGTTTCATGAAAAATTATCTTTCATAGTATTTAAAATTGGGTTAATCATACTTATAAGATCATCTAATAAATATCCTAATTATAACTAACACATTCATTTACAAGCAATAAATAATTTAAAAAAATAGAAATTAAGCCAAGTTGATCTAGTCCAACTATGACTTGTGGCTCGGGTCAGAAACTCGAACCGAGCTCGATTAGAGCTAAATATTGATCTGAACTTCAAGCGACTATCGATCCAGGCAAACTCTCATCCCCATGTAGATCTCATCAATCGTCCGACAGGATACCAACATCCTATTAACTCATCCTAGCCCTTGGCCGTGTGGGGATTACACTTTATTGGGCCCATGCCACTGCTTGCGCAAGGCTACTGTTGGGTACTATTAGAAGTGGATTGCTTCACAAAATGGGATTGAAGTCGTTCCCATAACACATGCCACCTCCCATAGAGTGGAGAAGTTCCTAAGGGCCATCATCATTTGTTGTTACAGAGTCCCAATAATGATGCTTACCGACACATATCCACAGACTGATGGTCAGATCGTGGTAGTCAATAGAAGCCTAGGAAACCTTTTTAAATGTCTGGTAGGTAAAAATAATAGGAATTGAGATCTGACTATACTTAGAGCTAAGTTTGCATATAACAATTCTGTTAATAAGCCCATAAGTATGGGTTCAATTGAGGTTGTACATGGTTACAGGCCTAGAACACCCATTGACCTTATTCCCCTTCACTACACCATAAAGTTTCTGACTAAGAAGCATGGGCATTTCAAAAAACGACGTGTCCATGTTCGACACACGAGCACATGGAGACATGTAGGGACATGCGGGGATAAGCGGGGACACACAGGGACACCGAGTCAGACATGCCACGTGGTGTGTCTCAATAAAATAATATTAAAAAAATTAAAAGACACTTCTTGGACATGCGAGGATACTTTGCGATACTTTAGGACACTTGTAGGACACGTATAGGATAGAATTTAATACATTTAATATTAATATTAAATTTATTTATTAATATTATATTTTTTAATATAATTTATGAATACATCTACCTCCTTTTTTATTCTTTTTATTAATATTTAAAATTTTTATTATTGTTAAAATTTTATCTAATAAAACTAAAAGTTTATCTCTTATTATTATTAAAATTTTATCTAATATAAGTCAAAATTCTAAGTTAACCAAGTTAAATCAAATTTCTTTCTCTCTTGTTGCCCTCAAGCCTTACGAAAATGAGCTAATTACAAAAAATTTAAAACTCTAGCTTCACCTTTACCCTTCTTTCATCTTCAACATAACTCGTACTTTCTTTTATTGTCATGCTCACTGTGATTGTTCTAACAAGCAAAATTATATTTTCACTAATCAAAGTGAACCCTAAATTTACATCTCAAATTTCTTCAATGCCGATGACGTCTGTTCTCAAATTCTCACTTTAATCCTATGAGACTTTAGTACTACTTATAAGTTGTTTATACTTAAAAATTTAAGTTTGTACTACGTTTTATATATTTTTTTAATATGAATTGTTAATTTTATTATTATTGTATTTGGCGTGTCATGCCGTGTCGTGCCGTATCGTGTCCCCATATCGTGTCCGTGCTTCATAGGTTTCTGAATCCGCATAATCATTTCCTGAGCATGTTAAGTATTTACCTCAATAGATCAGTAAAAAGAAAACCTTAGCAATGAAGCTTATAAAAAATTAACATATGCTTATAAAAGATTACAAGAACTTTCTGAGGGTGATTATATGATAATTCGAGTTAGACTTGAGCGATTCTCTTCAAAAGTCATTAAGAAACTCCATGCGCATAAGGAAGGCCCATTTAAAATATTAAAGAAGGTTGGATTAAATGCATATGTGGCTGATTTGTCATCAAATTTTGGAATTAGTGTTGCATTCAATATTTTAAATATGGCGGCTTACAAAGAACCAACAACAATATCTATTGATCCATTTGAGTCTTCTTCCTCCATTGAGAGTGAACTCGCCCTTATGTGTCTACTTTCACAGCCATCCACTAAAAAGGAGCGAATTAAGTAAATTCTCAATAATCAGATAATCTCAACTATAAATCAATGATATCAAAAATATTTGATAAAGTGAAAAGGTTTGTCTGCATCAAAGGACTCCTGGATCACCAAAGATAAGTTGCAGCAGCTTGACCTAACTTATTATTGGACTTGATCGAGTTCTTCACAACCAGGAAGAGTTAGTGAGGACACGACGCTATTGGGTTATTGATTTATTTCATGCAGAGTCTACACTCGACACCTGAGATCTTATCACGTAGTATCGATCTGAATGGATGATTAACATCAACAGATTTGATAGCAAGCATGATTGGTGGTTAATTAGATGGATTAGAAATTCCCATTTAAATCAATTAATTAATTTGAATGAGAATCTTTCAAATTTTAAACCGATTTCATTTGCATGCTTTCCTTTTTAGGCATTTACATTTGAAATGTTATATTTTCTTTTATTTTCGCATTTATTTCTTCAATTTGAATTTTAATTGTAATAGGCCTATATAAAGGCATAAACTAGTATTATTTATTTCTAAATTTAAAATGAAATCAATTTGAGTTAAAATACTGTGTTATATCCCATGAAGAAAAGGGTTAGGGTCTTAAGTAAAAATCCTTACATACTTTAAAGAAATTTAAGGTATTCCCCAACTCTTATCAATTTCTCACTCTATTTCGAACTTATTATTAGCTAAGGTACCTACTTGTAATTTCCAAGCTAAATATTCCCTCAGTCGAATACCGTGATTGCCTACCTCCGTACGCCAACACTGTAGCTCCCCATGTCGCTACCTCCACGAATCGTCGACTTGATGGTCTTCGGCAATCGTCGGTGCTCCTGCCGGCGGGCTCGCCACCCTGTGGTGACCATCATCCGCCTACCTCTTCCGCCTGTCACAACTTTAGCCTGAGAGCTCGCTCATGTTGCCAACACCCACCACCTCTCTTTTCGTCCTGTATCATCTGGTCGCCGCCTGATGCCGCCTTAGATCTGACGCTGGTTCCACTCGGACAGGAAAGTCACACCCTCCTGTTATTCAGAAACTTTGCCGCCCCCAACAGCCAACACCGACGATCCATCATCCACCTCTCCTTGCCGCAGCTGTCGTCAGCACTTCCATCACTACCTCCAGTAGAAAACTACTCCACCAGCGCCCAACGCCACCTCTGCATCACCATCGACTCTTAATGGTGATTCGGAGTTGCCGGCTCATCACTCCAATCCCATCTTCATCGATCGGCTATTCTTCTCGTACTCGCTCATTAGGCTAGTTACTACGACTGACCTTCGTGATCTCGAATTCTGTACCTGAGATAAATCTGAAGCCTAATAATTATTTCAAAAATCCTACAAGATTTTAAGATGATTTCAGTTCTCAGGATTGTTTGATTTTTGCTCACCTTTGTGACATTAATGTGTGATTGGATTGTTGTTCGATAATTATTTGTGAGTATACTTGTTACTGCGTACCTTGGCTCTGGTTTATTGAATTAGTACAACTTTAAATTTATGGCAAAACTTTTATATATTATTTAAACTTGTTTCTGAAATATTTAAAATCAATTTGTTCACAAAATTGTGTTATCTTGATTATCACATAGTTATCATCAGCATATATTTCAGTAAAACTTTATATTCATCTACTATTATATTTATTAATCTCTAGAATATGCTTGCATCTCGTATATTGTTCTGCATCATTTTTATGCCCAATGAATAAAAAAAAATTGTCTTTTGTTTTATAAAATTCAAATCTTGATTCATGTTGATGGCAAAATGTGGATCTTGAAATCAACAGTACGTGGCGTTCAACCAAAGGGGTTAGAGTGTTAAAGGGGGAGAATGACATACGGAGTAACACACAAGAATTTAAGGTGGTTCAGGAAGAAGATTCCCTACGTCCACCGGGCGT
Source organism: Apostasia shenzhenica (assembly GCA_002786265.1). Lineage (NCBI taxonomy): Eukaryota > Viridiplantae > Streptophyta > Magnoliopsida > Asparagales > Orchidaceae > Apostasia > Apostasia shenzhenica. The sequence continues at coordinate 816,383 of KZ451942.1, read as the reverse complement.
CAATGAGGAGATTTTACTAAGGAAGAGAGGGTCTGGTCACAGAGACCAGTACAAGGAAAATTACAAGTAGTGTCTCTCCTCTTGAAGGGAGATTTACAAGTATTTCAAGGTGTATCCTGGGTGGTTGTAGTGACTTCGTTTGGTCCATCCCCTTCTCCTTCCTCCTCCTCATTCTCGCCACTCCTCTCTCGGCGTGGCTCGCTGGGGGGTATTTATAGGAGAGTTGCAGTGTGGTCCGGCGGATTCGCCGGAATGGGTGTTGGATGCTTTGTATGTTGAGTCCATAGCTTCTGTCGATTTTTGAAGAGACCGACAGTAGTGGATGGAGCAAGTGGCTTCTTGATCTTCGTATCTTATGGGAACTCGCAGCGGTTTGAAGCATGCGGGTCCTTGGTCTTTGAACCTCATGGGGATTTGTGCTGAGCATGCAGGCTCTTGGTGGAAGTCTGCGCTGGCAAAAAGCGGTGTTGTCGTGGTGTTCTGACAGTCGCAGGTGGGGCAGAGAAACATCATGCCCGATGTTATACAGAGGAAACGTTCAACCATCGTGGCTGATGGTTGAAGGGAGCCGCAGAAACATCGTGCCCGATGTCATGCAGAGCAAGCGTTCAACCATCGTGGCCGATGGTTGTGGGGAGCCAGAGCAACATCGTGCTCAATGCTATATAAAGCAAGCGTCCAACCATCATGGCCAATAGTTGTAGGGAGCTAGAGAAATATCGTGCCCGATGTTATGCTGAGGTTGAACCATCATGTCCGATGGTACATGGTCGGCGGCTCAAACATCGTGGCCGATGGTATGAAGGGTACCAACACCATCATCGTGGCCGATCTTTGAGGGGATGCCGCAGTTGGGGCGTCGTCTCCGGAAAGTGCGGAGGCCAATCATCGTTCTGCAAAGCTAGAGATCTGCAAAGCAGAGGTTAAGTATAACATCTTTGAGGAGCCACGTGGACAGCTGAGATTCAATGTTGAATCATGGTGTTAACACCAACCCCCCCTCTTGAATGCGCGCACATTCATGTGGGCTGTGGTATACAAAATGAAAAAGCTGTACAACAGCCTGAGACTTTGGGAAGGCGGTTGGCCTTGAGTCGCCAAGGCGGTGAGAGTTGAACAAGAAAATATTTGATGATTGCCAAAATAGCGAGAAAACATCATTTTACGGAAGAAATGTCGATTACGATGTTTGATCTTGCAATGGTCACCGAGCCCAAGATTTGGAAGGGATTTACCTTTGACCACCAGTCGCTGAGGTGTCATGTATGAGCGACCTAGGACTTTGGGAAGGCGTTTGGCCTTGAGTCGCCGAGGTGTCATGTATGAGCGACCTGAGATTTCGAGAAGGGGTTTGGCCTTAACTGCCAGTTGTCGAGGCATCATTGTTGAGTGACCTGGGACTTTGGAAAGGCATTTGGCCTTGAGTCGGTGAGCGTGTGCAAGAAAACATCGATAATCATAAAAGCAGCGAGGAAACCTCGATCACGGAAGAAGCGTTGATCACGATGTTTCTGTCGCGCAATGATCAGTCAGCCTGGGACTTGAAGAAGGGGTTTGCCCTTCGCTGCAAGTTGCTGAGGTGATGAGTGCACCAATATTTCGAATTATAAGATGGATATTATTACCAGCGTTTATGAGTAGAATTTTCTGAGGTCATTCCCACTCCAAGTTCTGGGAAAGAGGGTACCATCTTGACGAGCTAACTTGTAGGAGTTTGGGCCCAAAGACGAGTGAGAACGGCGTTGTAGGATGATGAAGGGGCCTTCCCAGTTGGGGTCGAGCTTGCCCGGTGTCATATCTCTTCCAGCGATGTTTGTCAGTTTCAAGACAAGGTCGCCTTCCTGGAATGGTCTTTTTGATATATGCTTGTTGTAGTATCGTGCGATCTGCCGTTTATGTTCGGCTTGCCAGAGCGAGGCAGTCTCCCTGCTTTCTTCGAGGAGGTCGAGCTCAAGCCTCCTTGCGTCGCCGTTTTGCTGTTGCCATTTAAGGAGGGCCGAGGGATCGAAACTGCTAGCATGTACAACGCGGGGGGAGTAAACCTCCAGCTCCACTATGATGAGTGCTTCTCCGCCAAAGGCGAGTGAGAACGGCGTTTGACCTGTGGCCGCTGTGGGTGTGCAGTTGAGTCCCCAGATTACGCCTGGTAGCTCGGCGGGCCACGACGAGCCGGCTTTTTGGATCCGCCTCTTCAACGCTTTGAGAAAGTTCTTGTTCGTTACCTCAGCCTGTCCATTAGATTGGGGGTGACGAACTAACGCGAAGTTCAGATTGATGCCGTTTTCGGAGCACAGATTCTGGACGGCGCGACTCGCAAAGGTCGTCCTGTTGTCGCAGACCAGAGAGATCGGGATGCCGAACCTACGTATGAGCTATGTCCAGATGAAGTTTTTGACATTTACGCCCGTTGGCTGCGCCATCACTTTGGCCTCGACCCATTAGGAGAAGTAATCTGTTGCCAGCAGTACGTGGCGCAGATTCTTCTCAGATTTAGAGAAAGGCCCCAGAAAGTCGAGTCCCCACATTGAAAAAGGCCAGGAGCTTGCCATGGGTTGTAGTTGTGCCGCTGTTTGCCGTGGAATGTTGGAGAAGATTTGGAACTAGGAGCATTTTCGGCTGAACTCCTTATATTTGGTAATAGGATAAAAGGGTAGTTTGGTTGATTTTTTTTGTCATTTCTGAAAAACATATATGATATGAAATAAAGTGAGTTAGTTATATTAAATATTGTGTTGGATGTAAATAAAATTAATTGATTTATTGAAAATTGTGTTGAATGTGAAATAAGATGATTGTTTAATGTTGGAATTTGTATAGGATGAGATATAAAATAAATTTGGAGTATTTTTTTAAATAAAATTAAGATTTTTCCCATGGTTAACATTACCAAGGGCTAGTAAGGATGATGCCTACCCCCTGGATGTGTTCACCAGAGGCGGTCTACATGGAGGGTCCAGGGCAGCTGTTTCTCTGGGAGCTCCGGTTGCTCAGTTGTTGTCAGTTCAGTGATGAAGTCGGCGAGCACCTGGCTCTTCGATGACGACTTGGGGAGAAAACCGAGGTCGAACTCGGAGAGTTTGACGGCCCACTTCTGCAACCTTTCGAAGACTTCAGGGGAATGAAGCACCCTTCGGAGAGGTTGATCCGTCACCACCTTGATGGAGTGAGCGTGAAAATAATGGCGCAACCTGCGAGCAACAGAAATTAGCGCAAAAGAGAGTTTCTCGAGAGGAGGGTACCACAGTTCGGCGCCGTGTAGGATGTGGCTTACGTAGTGGATCGGACGCTGCTGACCTCCTCCTTTGCGGACAAGCACCGCCGATACCGAACTATCGGTGGCGCTGAGATAGAGGAGTTCCTCACCCGGGAGCGAAGAGGACAGCAACGATGGTGACAACAAGTATTCTTTTAGCGACTGGAAGGCTCGTCGGCAATCGTCGTTCTAGGCTGGGTATTCCCCTCGAAGCACTTTGAAGAAGGGGAGGCATCGTTCGCCAGACCTTGATATGAGTCTGTTGAGAGCTGTGACCCTTCCATTCAGCTTCTGTACGTCTTCAATTGTTTGAGGTGGAGTCATTTCTTGGATAGCCTGTATTTTTTCGGGGTTCGCCTCAATTCCCCTGAATGACACCATATGACCAAAGAAATTGTCGTATGTTGTGCTGAAGATACTCTTCCGGGAGTTCAACTTGATGTTGTGCGCATGACAGGTGTCAAGTGTCTCGCGGAGGTCGTTGAGGTGCTTCCCTCTGCTTCTACTTTTGATCAAGATGTCATCAACATAAGCTTAAACATTGCGCCCCTTCTGGTCTTTGAAGACGGAGTCGATCATGCGCTGGTACAAGCGCCTGCATTCTTCAAGCCAAACAGCATGACCTTGTAGCAAAAAGTCCCCTGGTCGATGATGAATGAAGTGTGCTTTTCGTCGTCTTCTGCCATCCGGATCTCGTAGTATCCTGAGAAGGCGTCTACGAAGCTCATCACCACGTATCCCGCTGACGAATCGACGAGCCTGTCAATTTTTGGCAAAAGATAGAAATCTTTGGGGTAAGCTTTTTTTAGGTCTGTGAAGTCCACGCACATTCACCATTTTCCGAAGCTTTTCTTCACGACGACGACGTTATGCGATCTCCCTGATGAAGCCGATGGCGAAAAGTTTTTTGATTTCTTCTCTGATTGCCTGCTGTTCCTCGCTGCCGAAACTTCTCTTCTTTTGCCTGATAGGGGTTGCGTCGGGTTTGAGGGTTAGCCTATGTTCGGCTGTCTCTTTCGATCCCGGGCATATCCTCGGGTCCCCAAGCAAACACATCAAAACATTCAGAAAGCAACGCTGCCAGAGCAGGCTTTTCATTTTCAGGATAATCCTTACAAATCGGTATAGATTTTCCGTCAGCGACAGTTACATGATCATTTTGGTCGGCAGAGGGCGAAGCGTGCTCCCTGGGATCCAGATGATTTGTGTGAAGGCGGGTGCTTATCTCGAAGCATTTCTTAGCCCCAGCTTCATCTCCCCTGAAAGTGGCGTTGCCGAGCGGCGTGGGAAACTTGAAGCACAAGTGGAAGGTGGATGGTACCATACAGAATGCTGCGATTGCGGGCCGCCCCAGGATTGCATTGTAGCCGGAGGGAGTGTCAATGATAATGAAGTCTATCTGCTTCGTCTCCTTCCTAGGGTCGTCCTCGAGAGTGACGCGCAGAGTGGCGTAGCCCGACGGCCAGTAGATGTCGTCGGAGAAGCTGGACACCGTCATGGAGGGAGGGAGCGGCCTGCAGTGGTCAACGCCCATTTTGCTGAAGGCGCGCAAATAGAGGATATCGACCGAGCTTTCGGTGTCGACCAAGGTCTGATGGACATCGCACCCTCCAACCTCGGCTACGATGACGATGGGGTTGTCGAGGTTGCCTCCTCCTTGAGGAAGGTCGCCTGTAGTGAAAGCGATGTCAGGGAGGAAAGAGAGGAATTTTGACTGCACATACCTCTGGGCGTCCTCGAGATAGGAAGGTGTAGTCGTAGCCAAAGATAGACAACACGGCCTTCTTCCCGTTGCTCTTCGATGTTTGTGGGGCCGATGGTGAGGCCGTCGAGGGTTAGTTTTGGGGGAAAAGTGCTCGTGCTGTTTTTAATGGCGGCTCCTCGATCTTCCTGTAGCCGGTGAGGAAGCCCTTCTTCATGTATTCATTGACAAGCGCCCGAAAGGAGTGACACTCGTGAATGAGGTGGCCGTAGCGCTGGTGGAACTTGCAGAACTTCGTGGAGTCCCCGCCAGGCTGAGGCGGTTGGCGCTCACTGTGGTTGTGGACGAAACCCTTGTCCCTGAGAATCGAAAAAATCTCGTCGGTAATGCGAGTCGGCGTCGGAGTGCGAGGAGGGTCATTGTTGACCTTGCGCTTCCCGTGCGACGCGGTGAATCTTTGAACCTGTCAGTTGCGGCTGGGAGTGCCTCGCTCTGACTTCGGGGTGTCGCCCTTCTTGTCGCGGGGGAGGCGTCTTCCCTCCTGGGGTTCACCATGAGGGCCTTTGCGTCTTCGAGGTGGATGCGCCTTTCAGCTCGGGACCTCGCTTCCATAAGCGTCTTTGGCATGTCATCCACGAAGGAGTCATACAGCTCGCCGGGCAGTATGCTGTGGACGAAGATCATGGTCGACCCGTCGTCCATCATGTGCTTCATCTCTGCATTCATCTTGGAGAATCAATCCATGTACTCGCGCAGGGATTCATTGGGACCCTGCTTTATTTGCCACAGTTCATGGATCGTGCAGGAGGTGGTTTTTGAGGTGCCGAACCTGGTGCGGAACTATTCGGAGAACTGCTGGAAGCTTTGGATGGAACACTGAGGGATTTCGTCAAAGCCAGTCCAGCACTAGTCCCGTCAAGGAGATGGGGTCGCCCATCGCCAGGGCGTTCTCGAAGCGCTTCACATGTTGCGCCAGATCAGCGAGGCCGTTGTAATCGCTGACTCTGGGGGCCTTGTAGCCGCGGGGGGCCAATGAGACCATTATAGAGGGTTAGAAGATGGTGATCACCGCGGAAGCCGGTGGATAGACTTCGGGGAGACTCCCCCCTGCAGCGTGGGTGCTGGTCTCTTCAGAGGGCAGCACGCGGTGTTCCGCATTCTGCGGGAGAGGAGAGCCCTCAAGAGGCAGGGCCAGAGGGAGAGGTCTCTGTTGCTGATGAAGGAGAGCTGGAAAGTTGGCGAGAAAGGTATTCATCGTCTGAAAGAGGGTGGCCACCGCGTGCGTGCGAGCTTGGAGCTGGTGGTCATTTCCGGCAGGGTCATTCTGGGGCGCCGGTGCGACTTGGCGCTCCTCTGGTAGAACGTGGTTCCTGCCGTGATTTTCTTCCATGAGTGGTTGAAGGGATCTGGTTTGATCCTACGTGAGGGCACCAATTTGTTGATGGCAAAATGTGGATCTTAGAATCAACGGTACGTGGCGTTCAGCCAAAGAGGTTAGAGTGTTAAAGGGGGAGAATGACATCCAGAGTAACACACAGGAATTTAAGGTGGTTCAGGGAGAAGATCCCTTAAGTCCACCAGGCGTCAATGAGGAGATTTTGCTAAGGAAGAGAGGGTCTGGTCGGAGAGACCACTACAAAGAAGATTACAAGCAATGTCTCTCCTCTTGAAGGGAGATTTACAAGTATCTCAGAGTGTATCTTGGGTGGTTGAGGTGACTTCGACTGCTCTGTCCCCTTCTCCTTCCTCCTCGTTTTCGCCACTCCTCTCTCGGCGTGGCTCGTCGGGGGGTATTCATAGAAGAGTTGCAGTGGGGTCCGACGGATTCGCCGGAATGATTGTTGGATGCTTTGTCTATTGAGTTCATACTGGCGGTGCTGCTTCTGTCGACTTTTGAAGGGACCAACAATAATGGATGGAGCAAGTGGCTTCTTGATCTTCATATCTTATGGGAACTCGCAGCGGTTTGAAGCATGCGGGTCCTTGGCCTTTGAGCCTCATGGGGACTTGTGCTGAGCATGCGGGCTCTTGGTGGAAGTCCGCACTGGCAAAAAGCGGTGTTGTCGTGGTGTTCTGACAGTCGCAGGTGGGGCCGGAGAAACATCATACCCGATGTTATTCAGAGCAAGCGTGCAACCATCGTGGCCAATGGTTGTAGGGAGCCGGAGAAACATCGTGCCTGATGTTATGCAGAGCAAGCGTTCAACCATCGTGGCCGATGGTTGTGGGGAGCCGAAGCAACATCGTGCCCGATGCTATATAGAGCAAGCGTTCAACCATCGTGGCTGATGGTTGTAGGAAGCCGGAGAAATATCGTGCCTGATGTTATGCTGAGGTTAGGGTTGCTTATTGGACTGGTTCAACCAGGAACCGGCCCGAAACCGGTCCAGTAAGAACCACTTCGGTCCAGAAACGGTTGAACTGGATCGGTTCTAACAGGTTCCGGGCCGCAGAACCGGTCCAAACTGGTTCTACTTGTGCAGAACCGGTTATCTGGTTCAGAACCGGTTTAGTTCCGATTCTTTTTTTTTTTTTTTTAAATAATTTGGGGCCGTTGCCCCCATGAACTGGGGCTGGAAGCATTAATACTGCCAACCGTAGATATTATTAAAATAATAATAATAATAAATTTTTTTAAAAAAATTTTGACGGTCATTTGACCGTTGCAATTTGCAAACGGTCAAATGACCGTTTTAAATTCTAAAATGACTGTTTTAAAATCATTTTAGACTTTTTAATATGTATTGAACTTTCTAAAAATAGTAGAATTTTTGTGATAATTTCTACAATTTTCATTAATTTTTTCTGTTCTTCTACTCTGTCAAAAAATCTGCAACACATTTTAATGGCTTCCCAACGTTGATTCTCTAGCGTTTCTTCCTCAAGTCACCAAGGGAATGTTGATCCGAAGCATGTTCCACAACTCGATCGTCTTCCTGCACTCGGTGAGAACTTTGACGAAACTTCAAAACCTGATCTCGATCTATCTGCGGAACATGATCCTGAGACAAGTGGAGATGTTGGCACCGACACTGGCCCGTCAACTCAATCTTCAAGTATCTCTAACAAGTCTCGGACGAAACGCAATAAGGTATGAGAGTTTTTTGATTTACAAATTAAACCGAATAGCAATTTGGAGAGACCCGAATATGTCGTTATTTGTAAAATTTGCAAAAATCAATATTCATACAAACAGGGTGATACCGATGGTGGGACTGGTACATTTAAGAAGCACCTAATTAGATTTCATAAATTTGATGAAAAACTTGCCAATCTACTACTATAGAGCCAACCCACACAACTCAATCCACAGAGTGGATCTATGCTGTGAGCTTTTAGAAATGTCGAGGTTTAGTTCGATTTGTAGTACGAACCGAACAACCATTTACAATATGTGAAAAAGAGAAATTTTTAGAATATATTATTCAATATTTATAACCTCAATATACCCGTATTTCCAGGCATACACTTAAAAAAGATTGTATGTCAATATACGAAGAATATAGGAAATCTCTTATTTAGCACCTCAGTAACATTAGTTATAGGGTTAGTTTAACATCCGATATTTGGACTAGTATTAATGGCGCGAATTACTTAGTTGTTACTTGTCATTGAATCGATGGACAGTAGGGAATGCAGAAACGAATATTATCTTGAGATATATTAGATGAGGCCCATACGGGTTCAACTATTTTTTTACATTCTTAATATTTGTAAAATTTATGTCACAGAAAATATTTTTTTTTTCAATTACTTTAGATAATGCCTCAAATAATAATTCTGTAGTTAATTTTTTACAGCAATTTTTAAGGCCTTTGTTTTATGGTTCTCTTTCATGTTAGATGTGTATGTCATATCATTAATTTATGTGTTTCTAGTATTTTTAAATTTGAATATTTAATTATCGATAAATTTAAACATGTTGCAAAATGGATTGGTTTAAATTCAAACGTTAGGAGTGAATGGAAACGTATTTGCGTAAGTGCCGAAAAAAATTGTGTAAAATTTTCATTATCTGTAGAAATTAGATGGAATTCAATTCATCGTTTATTTGAATCACTTTTACCGTACAAAAATTTGCTAACTACTTTTTATAATTCATATACACTTAATCATGACCTTCATTTATATTCTTATGATTGAATTTTTTTTAAATTTTTTTTTGAATTATTGTCTATTTTAAGGAGTCTACTAAAAGCTTTTTAGATTGTTATTATCCAACTTCGCCTATTTTTTTACCTTATGTTTTTCAAATATTTTAAAAAATTTTAGAGTTTAGATCAGATCCAATTCTGAAAACTTTTATTGCTGACATGAAATTAAAATTTAGAAAATACTGAGAAAAAATTTCACTTTTATATTCAATAACTGCTATGCTTGATCCTCGTTAGGGAACCGAAGCCATTGAAACTTTTTACGCGGAATATTCTGATTTCTTGGGGAGTAATACTAAAGCCGAAAAAGCATCAGTTTTGACAACTCTCCAAGAGTTGTTTTCTCTTTATTACAGTGAACAGGTTGCAAGCAAGAACGTGCAACGTGTGGAGATACAAACAGAAACACAGAAAAAACCTGACATTTTCAATGTTCTTAGGTCGACGACGGCAAAAAGATCTGTTGCTACAGACAAAGAAAAAGCAACTGTTGGAGAGCAATCCACAACACAAAGTCAAGCACCTACCAATTTGAACGAGTTGCAGTTCTATTTACATCTCGAGGAGAAATTTGATAATAATATGAGCTTATTGGAGTGGTGGAAAAACTCATCAAAGCAATTTCCCGTTCTATCTGCTTTGGCACGAGATGTTCTAGCAGCCCAAGCTTCAGTTGTAGCTTCTGAATCAGCCTTTTCTAGCACAGAAAGAATAGTAGGAGATTACAGAAGTAGTTTATCTCCTGTAACCCTTTGCATGCTTACCTGTCTGCAGGATTGGTTTGCAGCTGAGTCACGAAATCAACAGTATAATTTCATGGACGAATTTAAGGATAACAGTTCAGAAAAAGAGGAGAAGTACTTGAAAAGAATTCTTTGTAATTACGACGAATAATTTTTTTGTAATGTGAAATATTTCTACGAACTGTAATTATTTTTTGTAAATATTTTCATTAATATTAATAACATTTCTTAGAATTTTTTATATTAATTTTGTCAAAAATATTACAAAATATATAATATTTTTTTATAAAAAATATATATTTTTAAATTAATTTACTCGATTGACCAGACCCAACCCAAACATATGAATCCAGATCGGACTCGGACCGGATCCAAGCTAACCTAACCGGTTCCGGACCGGACCTGATCCAGGTCCAACCAGACCTGGAACTGGTAGAACTTGACCGGAACCGAACCGAAACCGGTCTGGTCTGGTCCGCTAACTAGGTCTAGCTGAGGTTGAACCATCGACTCCGATGGTACATGGTCGGCGGCTCAAACATCGTGGCCTATGGTATGAAGGGTAGCAACACCATCATCGTGGCCGATGTTTGAGGGGATGCTGCAGCTGGGGCGTCGTCTCCGGAAGGTGCGGAGGCCAATCATCGTTCTGCAAAGTTAGAGATCTGCAAAGCAAAGGTTAAGTATAGCATCTTTGAGGAGCCACGTGGACGGCTGGGATTCAACGTTGAATCCTGGAGTTAACACATGTAATCAAATCGATTTTAATTTTAGAAGGAATGGGCCCTAGCCTAAGGTGAAAAGCACCGAACTTCTAATTTTATTTATCCTCTCTTTTCCATCTTCCAAACTCTAGCCACCGATGTTCTGCATCAACTCATCATAGTATTGCTTGTGATTTGCATGGAATCAATTTTAAAATAACATAAGCAAAGATGGAAAGGAGAAAGCATGAAATTTTGCTTGAAATGAACAAGTATAAGGAAAGATTGACAATTAGTTTACAGTACAAAAAAGACTCTTGGCACAATTTTTAAGAATGAAAATATACAAAATCATAGTAATTGCAGAGGAATCAAGCATATATGAGTTATACAATGAACTTCTGGGAGAGAGCAACTGAGCATAGGTTAAGAATATGCACTATGATACCAGGCAACTAATTTTGTTTTACGTCTAGAAGATAAACAATGGATGTTGCCTAAAAAGATTGACATAAAATGCAAAGATGCAAAACAAAACTCATTATTTCTATTGATCTTGGAAGGCATTAAAAGAATATCAAGGCAGGTTCTTTGGAAGGCATAACAAGCATAATGTGTCAATCAAATATATAACATTCTTAAGAATATGTGTAGTAAAGTAGTAATCAATGTGGCAATTGCTAGCGGCAATTTGAACAAAAGTTCTATATTACAATTGGACTGTGCCAAGGTTTTGCACTAAAGCCTCACCTTTTCAACTTCATAATGCACAAGTTAACTAAGCATAATCAAAATAGTGCATGCATTCCATGGATGATATAGTACTAATAGATGTGACTCGTGAAGAAAATCACAAATTAGAATCTTGGAGAACACTTCAAAAATAAAGAATTTAAAATTGGAATAGGATAGCAACTCTATCATATGAGAACTTCAATTACTTTGAAAATTATCAACAATAAAGAAGAGTATAAAAGAGGACATTAACTGAAAAATATACACTATGAAGTTAATGTGGATGTGTGTGACAACAATTTTATGGATTAATAACATGATAATCAAGTTAAAAAGCTAATTTCATAGTATTATTATCCGGCCAACAATACTATATGGATGTGGGTATTGGGACGTTAAGTGGCACAGTGCCCATGAGATTAGTATAGTTTCAATGAGGATATTTGAACTTGTGCTCACATTAGAGTGAGTTGTACAAGATACTTATATCAATGAAAAGACGTGATACCATAAAGGATAAAATAAAAGACTAACACTTAAGGTAGATTAATCATGTCCACTATTGATATCTAGAGGTCAACATACATAAATGTGAAGAGACCATGAAGGTAAAAAGAGGGAGGATTACGGTTTTGTTGTTGTTGGCAAAAGACACCACTTGTGATGGAAAGATATACATACATTCAAATATATATGTGTGTATGTGCACAGGCGTGCCCCCTAGATTTTTTTTAAATCGGATGAATTTTCTCTTGCAAAACATTTCAGTGCTGTTTATGATGCATAATTCACTTCTCCAATATACTTTTCCATGAAAATAGCACTCCAAAAGAATCTCCAATAAGTGGAAATTACTATATGCATGAACCTCCAACAGGCTTTGCAACAATGCAATACTGGGAGTGAAGTACTAAATAAAACTTGATTTCAATGTGGTTTGTATTGGAACACAATGGAAGAATGAAATAGAACTTCTTGCTTACCTTGAGACAGAAAATGAAGGACAAATCGTCTCGGGCCAAATGTTCCTGCAGAGAACAATAACTCACAATACTCAACACAGAATAAGAGGTTTGGCAACTAATATAATTAACACTTCATTATTATATGATTGTTCTAGCAAACTTACTGACAGAAAACACTAAGAGCAAACATGACAGGATGTCTAAAAACACATAATTGGAATTGACATTGCCTCCATTTTTAGGTGTTATATTGAACAAAATAGTAGAACGGTTGACCAAACGTGAAAGATGCAAAATAGACGCACTAAAAAATAAAATAAAAAATGACATGATAGATGTAAAGCCAACACAAGGTTGCAGCTTTAAAACAAGATACAATTCAGAAAGATATGTGCGATCCTACAACTCTGGAAGTTTGCCAAAACCTGAGCCCACCTAAAAACAGGCATTTTTTCCCATCAAAATCAGCCAAATCCCACACCAAACCATTATGCCTAAAAGGGGAAACAACCAAGAGAAACATCCAAATTAATAATATGACAATAGTAAGAAACATGAAAAGTGTCAATATTTGTAATCAAGAAAATTATTGTAACATAGGGGACCACGCATATTGGTTGCACAAGTAAAAGCAAATTTGATCGTAAGCAAATCTATGCCATGCTAGACAGTACGAAATAAATTTTAAGAGATTAACCAACCCTTTGTAGTTGATTTCCTCACCAAAGAACAATTTGGCAAAGGCCACTTCAAAAATCATGTTGAACAGTGAAATCTTCCAAGCATTTAACAAAAAGGGAACTCATGCCAAGAATCGTAGTAACTAAGCTTTTCACCCAAAAAATCAATTCCCTACACTATATCATCTCTACAGTAAGCCAAAACTTTCAATTTTATGATGATCATTCATCCTTGATCAGGTATATGTTAGGAAGACCATAATGAGTACTTGCGCATAAAAAAAGACTTACAATAATAAGAAAGTGGAAAAGCTTATTAACATAACAAGGGGGAGGAGAACTTCAAAAAAAATCTACAAGCAAGATAGATTCATTGTGTACTGTTGATGAAGTTGCTTTCAGGGCAGAAAGAATGGTGAAACCTCATTGGTATGAGACCATCCTCCAAGGCAAAGGCGTCAGGAGAAATGCTAAACAATAGCTAATGAAAATAAAAAGAAAGGAAGAAACCTTGCTTTATGTGAAAAGTCCCCATTATGAAGGGAAAAATCCATAGGGAGAGAAATGTATTTCACAAGAAAATCAAGAGTACAAGGATTTTCTTTTTTATTACATTATGCAAGAACGGGTGAGAATAACAGTTATGGTTGGTTATGATGAGGGCCAACTACAAGATCCCCTTTATCCTGACAGCTCCGTTCAACTCAAAAAGTTGACGCTAGATATGCCTAAAGGAGATAGAAGAGTGAGTGATGGGGACACATATTATCAGTTTATTTAGAAAGGATCTAGTTTTTATGGTCAAGATGAGACCGTATTATTTTGACCTGATCTAAATCCAACCCATAGACCAGGCCTAATTCTAGTGCATAAAGATATATTCCATTAAGATACAATAATAAAGCAGCGAATAATCATATAATAAAGATAGAGAAAGCCAAATACGAACAAGATCCCGGTGAGGGCTTGATAACAAGTAGAAGATATATAAATGACAAAAATGTAGTAGATAGTGGAACATAACAAAATAACATAAAGAAAAGGAAATACAGATAAAGGTGATAAAAGGACTCAAATATGCCAATTGATCCCCTCGATCGTGCATTAATCCAACAAGATCCCATCATCCACACCAAGCTTTGGATCCTCCAGCCTAAAAGATGTTAAGCAGCTGCTCACTAGTTCAAATTTCATCAAAAACTCCTATCTCTTCTTCCCTATTATATAGTGAACTGATATGAAACCAAACCTATGGATCCAAAATAAAAGAGAACTAGATCCTCGACTAGTAGAATTGGAGCCGCCATCAGTGAATATATGTTGTATATGTAGTTAAATAAGCCTCATTACATTTGAAATTTGAAATATGAATACAACAGAATATGAAATAGCAATTATTCATAAGCCTAAATAAAATAGAACCAGTATTAAATCTTCATGATCCTCAATCAACCTTAAATCTTCAATCTTCTGAAAAACCCCAAATTCAATTTTTCAATAAGCAAATAAATCTAGAATCAAATCTAATAAACCTAGAATGGATCTAATGATCTATCATCTATCAAATCAAAAGTAGTAGTGCAATCTAATCTCAACCATCAATGAAAAAAACCAGCCTAGAATGAATGTGCTTTTGAATGATGTCCCCGCTAAGGGTGCAAGACTATTTATAACCTTCCAACTAGGATCACAGTTGATGTGGAAAACAAGTGGTTGATAATGGCAATTGTCAGAAGACCCGGGATTAGTGAATCATCTGTCCTACTCTACTTGTCTCGTGCGTGTTGTATGCTACAATGAGCCCATTCAGAATTGAGAGTTCAAGTGTATGGAACAGTCGAATGTACCAAGAAATCTATCTATTTTCTCTCTACGATGTCAAGGAATCAACCCTGCAAATTAGGGATTGAATGTCAGATTTATTGGTTGTTGTTGTTGTTGTTGTTGTCTGATTGAAAGGATCTAAAACTGGCCCATCGAAAGGAGTTAGTTATAAGGAGTTATGTTGGGTAGGGCGTGTTGAGCACTTCCGGCTCATGGAGCATGAAGGCGACACCTGAAGGGGTGGTGGCTTGGGGATCTGATTCCAATCTTTGACCTGTCGAGTCGTGCTTGTTTAGCTGCTTGATTGTTGAATGTGAGTCCATGTTACCTTTCGGGTAACTTGGTAACATGTGGACGACCAAGATTAGTCGTGGCAAAGTTTGATGTCAACATGCAAATAATAACTAAGCAATTTTTGGCTTGAAAATACATGCAAGTAATGGCTAAGATGTATGTTCTAAAACAATGTCCCAGCAGGAAGAAAAGAAAATTAAAACCCGAATTGAATTTTAAGTTTGATGCATAAGCCGGGATAAGTCTATGCATGCACATATCAAGCATGCAAACAACTGGCCACATAAAATGGCGTCTGGTGAGCTTGTGCCAAGCCTTTCTTTTTTCCTTTTTATTGATTAGACACTTGGATGCAAATAAACCTCAAAAGCAAAGATAAAAACTGCACATTAACTATGCAATATAAAGTTTTCACAAGGTGGATTCGCTTAAGATGTTCATGCGACAAATTAACTTCCAAAAATGCAATTTGTAGTTTTTCTATGATTTCACTGTTTTCCTAACTTCTATGACGTAACAATTTTGAAAGATGGCAGATTTAGGCAGCTATGGGCCTTTTTGATCTGTGGTGGGCAAGGTAACGAGTTCTGTTTAAAAAATAATGTAGATATGGTATGTGTATAAGAACTGAAGTAGAACGTAATTATTTGGCAATCCACCTAGCTAAACTACCGCGGCATTTGCAGCCAAAAGATGCTAGGCATCTATGCAAAAACTACACAATGTAGAAGACTACCATCATAAAAGTGTGATCTAAACTCATGTGTGAGCTTCCCCAACTTGAGTGGTGATGGAAATAGCAAAGGAAGAGAAACAATATGTCCAAAAGTAAGAAACATCTTGAAATGGGACAGATATAATTTAAGATCAACAAGTTATAAAATTAATTTTTAAATAAAATAATTTTTTTAAATTCAAGCTAATTGACTCAGTCAAACTACGAGAAAAGAACATCAAAATTAAACTAATTGACTTCGTCAAACTAGCTTAAACAATTATGACTTAACTGACTCAAACTAAACTAGTCTAAGAACTGATTCAGTCGACTAGACCAAAACTAACCAAACTCAATCCAACCAAATGAGAATGCAAATCCAACTTTGGCTCATCTTAAATAAATCAAACCATAATGGCACCACAGCTGTCCGCACCACACCACCTCTTTTTAGATAAAAAAAGGGCCAAAAATGGAAAAGTAGAAACATCTAAGTATACCAATAAGAGATATGAGAGATTAATCTGAGCACTTGGGGCTTCATTTGTAAAGAAAGTGACATTATTAGCATACTGAGGGTATGAGGACAAAAGTTTTTGAAGCTAAAACTAGAGAGAAAATTAAAACAAAAGGTCAGGTAGAAGAAATCTTTACATTCTTGGTTACTTTAGCTGACAATATCTTAAATTAATACCCATATTTGATGATGAACATAATATAAAAGTAAGAGAACAGCAACTAATATACCTTGATGCCCATTTGTAACATACCTGTCCAAAAATTAGTTCATTGAGGTCACTCATCGAGGGTGTTTTCTCTACCAAGCGAGCCTACAATGTTGTGAAACCGAAATTATGGTCATCCCAAGCTCACAACATGGAAGAAACATGCTAAAGTGGAGATATTTTAAGAAAATTTATGGCAAAAATATTCAAAAGTTTTTAAAAAGCACATTCTTCAAACTATTTGACTAACTAAATTTAAACATATATCAAACGATAACAGTAATATTTGAAAAGGAAAACTATACATTAAGGTAACAATAATAATAGTGCTGGATTTTCTACAACTTGCCAAGCTTTCAAAACTAGCAAAAATAAGATAGAACGAACCTTAACACCTTCAGGAAAACAGAAGGCAGGTACATCATTTTCTCTCATTGCTACTTTCTTCATGGGAGGATACTTGAAAAGAATCTGTACAATAAGAACATATCAGCTGTCACAACATACAGAAGTATGACATGCAAGTAACAGCAACAGCAAGTAACAACACAAGTAAAAGGAAAAAAAGAAAACTACAATGATGTAGTTAATAGAACAAACCACACAGAAGCTATCATTTAAAGCATACATAGCAATTCAAATCTTCATTAAAACAGCTTATCAGTTACCATAACCAATATGCATCTTGCAAGAGCTTTTCGGGATGTACAGAACATGTAGCTGGGTTGTTGACTTGCTATGAGGTGCAAATGTCTATTTTTAGAAATCTTTCATGATAAATATGTGTTAGTAATATTGTGCAGAGACAATAACTTGGAACAGGAAACTTTCAGTAAAAAAGCAAAGTTTCCCTCCAGATTTTGCAGCTTATTGTTAAGACAAGAATACAAGACAAAAATGCTTGATAAATCACCAATCTATGATACACTTAGATGGTGGTACCTACATAATTTAGCTGATCATCTTAATTGTTCAAATTTGCCTCTTTTAGCGCTTGTTTGGTAGAGTCCTTTTGTTTAAATTCATTGAACCAATAGCTTACCAAATAACTATCGTTGTTCCATGGATTCATGATCAAGCCACCCTCACTTTATTGCAACCCTCACCCTGTGCAATCTTATCGCTATAAAAAATGAGCAGATGTTGCATTTCTCAAGTTATTGTGTGTTCTGCAGTCCAAGAAAACTCCAGTGTCCTTGATTTTTTTTCCACATCAAGCTAGTTTAGTTATGGATCTAATATCCCATCCTGGCTGCTTTGATCCATCAAAGCATACTTTGCTTTTAAAACTATTGCTAGCTCTTCTAACCTAGATAGGGTACTGTTGTGATCAAAGAGGAAAATTGTAAAAATCTGATTTAGCATCTTCTAAGATTTTTTCTTAATGTTGTTTTGGATTTTCTAAAAGCTATAACTATCCTGAGTTAATGAAAGGCTTACCTTTGTATGTCTACAATAGAATCATTGAGCATCCAATTTTTTTCGCAACTGAATAAATTGTTGTTCTCGTCTTCAACGTTCAAGCACAGGGCATTTTTTTTGCTTGAGGGAAAGATTAGTGCAGCTGTGGATTTTGCATTGGTTATTTTGTTACACCTAATGACAATCCATCCAAGATTTTGATTGTGTCATTCTGATGCTTACAAGAAAGTTTACATAACGTATTCTTCTTTCAAGTTGTTGTGAGACTAGTAATTAATTGCAGAAAGTTGTAAATTAATGAAGTGCAAATCTAGTGCTTAACACCTTCCTTAATTAGATTTAAAAATTCTACTAGTGGCTATTGTTATCTTGTCCTATTTCTGCCATTTTTGGGATGTAGATGCTACGCACAAGCTCCTATTTCCCATTAGTGCTAATTCAATTATGTAAATTTAAATTTATTTTGATTATTTGTCTTTAAAAATAATAGATAATTTTTGGTGAAGGGATAATCATTTCTAACCAGTAGGGTTGTTACGCCTAACAGTATGAAAGGAATGCCAACACCACCTAATTGTATATTTACCACACAGAACTAGAAGTTTTGTTATAAATACAAACACAGTATAGTTACAAAAAGGAAAACTGAAAAATAAATTGATAACAAATTACTTCAAATGTAAGTATCAATAATCTTATTTGACTTGACCACCAGAATATCTCATTCATATTCATTTTTTGGTATATTATACGTTAGAGATGTGTACATATGGTTTTGTGTGAATTAATTTAAATCATGTAGCATTTTCTGTGAAAGGAAGAAGAGGAAATGTTTCCTGAAGGGAAATCCTCTACAGATTGACATTAAAAATAGCAACTCTAGTGAAGATGGAGCATGTAGTGCAGAGAGAGAAAACTGTGATGGTCCAAAGAAAAGAAAGCAAGAATCCACTAATTGCAAAATTAGAAAAACTTAATAGATTGGATAAAGAAAAGCTAATTGACACATACATGAGGCAAAGAAACATGGCCAATCAAATGCTGGTGGTCCTATTTCAAGTGAATGGCCTAGAGTGCTTGAAAGGTTCAAGAAGTTAGGGGGAACAGAAGCATCTTTGAAGATATTGAAAAAGGTTGAAAACAAGTAATAGATAATTGAAATAAATACTTTGAGCTTTCGCAAATGAGTGGGGTCAAGTTCAACAGAGATGAAGGGTATGTTGACATGGAAGATTATTGTTGGAAAGACTAATTTCTGGTACGTATACGAACTAGAAAATTTGCAAAAATCATTAGTCCATCCTAAACCTTCCACTTTAAAAATTTAACTTACAATATTCTTAAAGAGACATAAGAAGTATAAACTGTGCCACAAAATTGAATGCCCAAAATTCAACAAAATAGTGGAGATGTTAAGTGAGTACTGCACAACCTTTCAAGCATCAAAAGGTGATAGGAGAGGCAAGCGAGTGCTCGATCTACAAATTGACAATGAGGGGGAGCATGACAGGTCAAGCAAAAAAAGCAACCAAACTAAGTTAACCAAGGATTCGAATAGTACTATGGGTGTTAGTAAGTTGCAACTTGACCCAAAGTCAGTTTCACGAAAACTCAAAGGATGTTAAGTACATGCTTGGAGAAGGTAAAGAATATCCCAGGCATTATAAGCGAAGAAAAAGCTGTCGTTCTGGAGCACAGAGCATCCAATGACAACTTAAAGATGATTTTGCTAGGCTTAAAAGGCGATGGCTTGGTTGCATGAATGATGAATCAAACTTGTGGTCCGAGAGCGACTTAGATGAACAAGTGGAGACTCAGAGAATAACGAGCACGTTTCAAAGTTATCCAACAAGGATTTCTTGCCTTTCTTAGTCAGGTTTCTAGCTACTGTTCGCTATGAGAAATCTAGGGCAAGGCTTAATAATTAGCATTGTAATCCTGGAACAAGTTATGTTTTATTGTATTGAACTTGGATGTTATTTATAGAGTGGTGCTACTATATTATTATGATGACTTCTAATGCACTTATTATTCACTGTCTTATTCAATTAATGTTTCAAAAATTAATTCTACTTAGCGTAGCCCTATATCTTTCACAATATTTGAACATTGATTGACAGATCAATGCATTTGTATACTGTATTGATTTATTAATAGAAAATAATATAACATACATGTCTAATAAATGTTCTATGCTTGTAAAGGGCTACCTTTTCAAATGTCCAGTTGTCGAGTTGTCGAGTTGCAACAAGAAAATCGAGTAAAATGTGCTTAAGTTTTCAACTCGATGAGCTGGAGATATCTTTGGAATGTACATAGTACTTCATGATAAAAAAAAAAACTTAAAGCACGAGTGCTATATTATTTCATAGTTTTAGTACAATGCCAAGCTTTTGAATTTTTATTTTTGAATAAAATCAAGTAAATTAAATTTTTTGGAAAAAACAACATTATGTTATCATGAGGAATGCATAAAAGCGTTAAGAGAATAAATTGGTTATTGGTCAACCATAAATAACTTTCATTTGAAAATCCATTCTTCCAAACAATGAGTGCTTCTAAAAAAGACCCTTTCCAAACAATTGAGCCTCAAAAAAAGTATCACCAAAAAAAAATCCAAATTTCCTCATTTGACCTCTTTTTGGACCTCAACTAAGCATGCACTTAGATTGCCTTCTATCAACAACACCAACAACAAAACCATAAGCCATGATCCTAAACTAGTTGGGTTGAATTGTTTTCCTATCAATCATGAGAATAGGTTTCTAATATTGTTTTAAAAGGGCATTACGTTTGACTTCTTAGTTGTATAGTTAATGAAATTACTTTTGCAGTTTGCTTAAAACCTTGGCCTGTTGTTCTTCTATTTAATGAGTTGCAGCATGCTTTCATAGTTGTCAAAAAAGAAAGACCACCAGAAAAGCAATAGAAGGTTGTATATTGAAAATAAAATCTGAAACAACGTCCAAGTGAAAACATTGAGTATACTATGCAAATGGACTATATAAATGAATCAATACTAAGGAAATGAAGTATATATATAAATCCATGATCGGAAGGAATTATACAAAGAATGCAAATAAATGTCATTGACGTAACAAAAATAAAGAAAAGCAGGTCGTAAATTTATCAAAAGCTACAAATAAAGTATATATGAAAAACAAAAGGCACTTATTTGTAGGTTGATTAAGCAGACCTGAGGCTCGAAAATAGGCATCTGTCTATTATAAGGAAGCTTCCTGAGATCTAGAATATCAGATTTTGCGAGTTCAGATTCCCAAGTCTTTCGTTTTGCAAATGCAGTCTCAATAACTTCAACATTTTCATATGAGTGAAGTCCAACAAGGAAGAAGTGTTCAAAAAGTGATACTGGCTCTTTATGTTGCTTAATATCCTGCAACCAATCATTGCCTAATTAACCATTAAATCTAGCAACTTGACAAGCACTAAGAAATTATTCATTCAAATCTAGAACAACAGCAATGTAACTTTAATACAATATCTCAATAATTGAACATTTTCAATTATTCTATTCAACAAAAAACTTACATCAGCCCTCAGTGCTTAAACAAGCCATACTAATAGAAGCCTAATCAAATTAGCCTACGTTTATAAGCAAACCATTTATTAGATCAATTTAGAAAACTTGGGTTCTCTTTAACTTTGAGTCATTTTGGCAGTCAAAAACACCAAATGAAGTACAACAATACCTACAGAAAAGTATGGAATAACATATCTAGCTAATGGCATGACAACTAGGCTCAACTTAATACAAAAAGATAAAAGGATTGAATAACATAGCCAGAGCTTCACATAAGCTCTAGCTAGGCTTCAGCTCAACTAGGGCTAGTCAAAGCAAATAAATAGCTCAATAGGCTTGGCCTGCCTACATTTATACTTATGGGGACACCATTAGACTTGGGCATTGGGCGGGTTGCCCGACGGGCTAGCCAAAAAGCCTAATAAATTTTAAATGGATTTGGTAATTCTTTTTGGCCCAATATTCAGGTTTGGCCCGGCCCGAGCCCGATTTGACTTAGCCAAAGCCCGGTTAAGCCCGGCCCGCGCCAAACCCGGCCCGCGCATGTTGAAAATGATGATGTTACCATATATGCTTCATTTGATAATGTTTATATTATAATAGATATTATTGAAATTATATTTATTAGGTTCATAATTTTTTCTTTGGTTATTGAAGAAGTTGAATAAAAACATGGAGCTTACTAGCTTAGAGTTCTCATTAATTTGTTTAATTATTTTAAATCAATATCCTAGGAAAGATATTATTGGATTTTGTAATTATCAACTTAAATAAAATTATATTAATATGTAACTATGAAAAGCGTAAATAGCAATATTATAATATGCCAGAATTCTTAGGACTTAAATTATGTTTGGATATAAATTTCAGACACTTTGGTTTCGTTTGGTTCGAGATATTTTTGGTCTAACAAAATTTTTAACTACAAAAATCAACTTTATTATACATCTAACACAAATATAAATATTAGAATCAACTTCATTTTATATTTTATATATTTTTTAATATAAAAATAAAGTTCTTTCATATTAAACTTAAAAAATAAAATATTTTTTTCTCTCGTCCTAAAAAAAATTTGAACCAATAAAGTCTGTGGGTAACCCGGCCCGCACATTGGGCGGGCTTGGTAATAAAAGTAGGCCAGTAAGCCGAGCTAAGCCCGTCCCGAGCCCGATTTGACTTAATCAAAGCCCGGTTAAGCTCGGCCCATGCCAAGCCCGGTCCGCCCATTGCCCAGCCTGGCCCGCCCATTGCCCAGGTCTAGACACCATACAGTTTAGCTGGACATGTTTTACATATGTTGCGTTGGGTCCCCAATGGAGCTTGAATCAGATTAACAAGACTGCCAGGCTATGAAGCACGGACACGACACGGGGACACGGGACACGATACGGCGACACGACGATTTTCTAAAATATAGGACACGGACACGGCATGACATGCCAAATATAATTATAAAATTAAAAATTTATACTTAAATATATATATATATATATATATAATATAATACAAACTTAAATTTTTAAGTATAAATAACTTATAAGTAGTACTGAAGTCTCATAAAATCAAGATGAGAACTCGAGAACAAATACCACTGTATTAAAAATATTTGAGATATAAATTTAAGGATCACTTTGAATAAGAGAAAATAAAATTTTGCTTATTAAGACAATTACAGCGAGCACAACAATAAAAGAAAGTAAGAGCTCTCGGTGTTGATGAAAAAAAAAGGTGAAGGTGAAGATGAAGTTTTAAACTTTTTGCGATTGGTTCATTTTTGTAAGGCTTAAGAGCAACAAAAGAGGAATAAATTTGATTTAACTTGATTAACTTAAAATTGTAACTTATATTAGGTAAAATTTTAACAATAATAAGAGATAGGTTTTTAGTTTTATTAAATAAAATTTTTAACGATAATAAAAAAATGAGATAGATATATCCATAAATTTTATTAAAAATATATAATATTAATAGATAAATTTAATATTAATATTAAATATATCCAATTATATCTTATGTATCCTAGAAGTGTCTTGTATCTCAGAAGTGTCCTAACGTGTCCCAAAGTGTCCTCGCGTGTTCAAGAAGTGTCCTTAAAATTTTTAATATTATTTTATTAGAACACGCCACATAGCGTGCCCGATACGGTGTCCCCGCGTGTCCACGCATGTCCCCAAGTGTCCGTGTGTCCGACACGGACACGACGTGATTCTTGAAGTGTCCATGCTTTATAGCTGCCAGGTAACTCTAGTATGGCTACTACTATCAAAAAGAAAAAAAAACTCTAGTATGGCTACATTTGTCAACTAATTATTGTAAGGAATGTTCTCCCAAAACAAGCATAATGAAAAACCAATAGCAGAATGAAACATTCTAAGGATTTGAAATAAATCCCCATCCGGTATACAACCAGATCTAGTCAAATATTTATTAAACCATTTAAGCTTATATGAAATTTTGGCAGGACATTGGATGTTTATTCCTAAATGTTGACCGACTCTTTCTGAATTCTCTTTCTAAATTTCTGACAATCTTGTGCAAAAATTTCCAAAACCTAAATGCCATTTATATGGGGCAGGAAGTAGAAACGAATCACTGATCATTCAACTAATTGTATACCCACTGAAGAGACAGTAGTCTACCAACCAAATTGGCTTTAGATGGGATCCGGAAATTTTACAAATATGAACAAAATGATTGCTTCGGCTACCTACTGTTTTACTTGCAAACAGATATTAATCTTTAAGTTATAGCACGACATTCATTTCTTACAAACCTTAGATGACAGCAGTCAAATTTGAAACTCCAGCATGGATTATCTCTCCTGACTTCTATTTTTAAACGAGGGATTCAAAAGGCAATACCGAAATACATAACCGTTTCCCCGATTAAATTAATTTACGAGGCATCAGCCTCATCCAAACAAGAAGCAGCGAAATGATGGAAAGTACTACCCGAGCTTTAGACTGGGTTCGATACCACAGCCTCTTCTGGTTGGCCATCATTTCAAGATTCAGAGTTGCCTTCAGACTCTGCTCCCTAGTCCAGCAAGCAGAGCCGCCGGTAGGCCCCCATCTCCATGCCCGCTGCATCTTGCGCTTCCATCTCTGGAAGCTATTGCTCCGAAAGTGCCCCGCCTGCCTCAAGCTCTCCATGGGAGAAGAACAGCTGGATGTCGGTGCGGAAGAAGCGTTCACATACGTACAAGTCGGCGTTGCAGCGACCGCCGCGACAGAGTCACCGGCATCCTCCAGCCCATCCTCCGAAGCAAACATATCCACCACATTCTCCGGTGATCCCATGAAATCCACCACCCTCTCCGCTGCTCCTACATCGTCCAACGCGTTCTCCGTCGATGCCAACGCGGACGCTTCCTCCCGTCCGCCGTTCTCCTTCGAATCCTCACCTTCCATCCCTACGCGCTCACATCCCATCCAAGGCCTCCATCCGTAGGAATCCAAAACGAACCCTCGCAATGCGTTTCTTGGCAAGGTTAAGACCTGCAATTTCACATTGGCATTGTACAGATAAATCGGCCAACAACGACAGGAAATGGGAGCAATTGAGGGAGGAGAAAAGCAGAACAGGGGAAGACCAAGACCTCGCGGAGAAAGCGAGAAGACGATGGATCCGTGGCCGCCGATCACGAACAATTATAGCTTGCATGTGGATCGCGCGAACGTGGCAAGTGGAGGGGGAGGAGGAGACGGAGCGAGGGGCAGGGAGGAAGAGGAGCGCACGTGCTTTCTCGCTGGCCGACATGGCGATTGGCTTGGTTCGAGCTTTTTTTATAAGAAAAACAAAACTTTTTATTTTTTAAATTTAATAAAGATAATATTATTTTAATATTAAAACATATATAAAATATGAAATATTTTTAATTCTAATATTCGTATTTATATTGAACGTAAAATAAAATTATTTTTTATAATTAAAATTTATATTATGCAAAAACTTTATCTCAAACTAAATGATGCCAATTAGGTTGTTTTCATATAATACTTATTATTAAATAATAATTCGATACAATTTTAACATAATTGAATATATTTAAAGTATTTAGGCAATGATTTGTTATATTTCAAGAAAGTTTAATAGAATATTGATAACTTTATAATATTGCATTGTTATATCGACGTACTGCAATTGAATTTACATATTTAGAGATTTTAGTAGACATCAAAGTATTTTAATTGAAACTCGTAATTATATAACTATTTAATAATATTTAGATGTAGTTTTGGTGAATACACGCTTTCAGGGATCAATTAGTTATATATTAAAGTATTTTAACTAAATATTAGCAATTAAATTGGTATTTCAATGAAATAAACCTGGTGACTATTATTTATAGACTAATTCGTTACATAACAAATAAGTTTAAAGGTATAGTTGCACTTATAGAAATATTTGATGCTATTTTAATAATTTTGAATGGAATAGTAGCATTTAGAAATTGATTCATCACATATCAAGATATTTTAATTGAATAATAATTATTTTCTTATTATTTATTATTATGTCAATATATTCAACAGAATACATGCATTTAAAGAATAACTCGATACATATTAAAGTATTTTTATTAAATATTGGCAAATATATTGATAAGATATTGATGTATTTAAACTGAATACGCGCTTCTAGAGCCTGATTCATTACATACCATTGTATTTTTACAAAACACTGGCAATTGCAAAATAATTAATTGCTATAGTGATAAATTTATGTTGAATACATATATTCAGAGACCATTTCATTGCATATCAGGTTGTTTGAATTAAATATTTGTTATTATACAAGTATGCAAAGTTATTTTAATATAGCTAATTTGTTATATATTAAGTTATTTCAACTTTATATTTAAAATTACACAATTATACAAGGCTATTTTAAAATATTTGTATATAATACTAATATTTAGATATTGATTTATTACATATAAATTTATTTTAACTAAACACTAATAATTTTATAATTATTTATATCAATATATTTGAGCTAAATATTAGCAAATATATAATTATTTGCTGATAAATCGATATATTTAAACTAAATATATACTTTTAATGACAAATTTATTATACACCAATATATTTTATTTGAACACTAACAATTACATAATAATTTACTAATATATCTGTAAATTTAAGCTATGTGCAAACATTAAGCGAACGAATTATAATATATTATGTTATTTTAATTGAATCTTTATTGTTGTACAACTATTCGCTATTATTTTAATATATTTCAACAGAATACTAATATTTTGAGACCAATTCATCGCATATTATTGTATTTTTAGGGAAAATTGATAATTTTTTAATAATTGATTGTAATGTCAATGAATTTCAAAAGAATAAGTAGAAACTAATTCAATATATAACAATATTTTAATTGAATAATAGCAATTATATAATAATTTTAAAGAATGTACATGTATATGTCACGTAAATAGAAGCTTTGAGGGATTGATTCGCTGTATATTAATGTAGTTTAACTAAATACCCGCAAATATACATTTATACATAACAATCATTTAGAAACTGATACAAATTTCCTCGAGTTGTTTTAGCTGTATTTTTGCAATTATACCGCTATTCAAAGCTATCTCAATAATTCAACAACAATTCAATGCTATTTTAACATAATTGAATATATTACAAGCATTTAGGCAATAATTTGTTACATTTCAAGATAATTTAACCGAATATTGATAATTTTATAACATTACATTATTATATCGACGTACTGCAACCGATTATAAGCATTCAGAGACTAATTCAATAAATATAAAAGTATTGTAATTGAAAACTAGTAATTATATGACTATTTAATGATATATGGATGTAGTTTTGGTGAATACACACTTTCAGAGATCGATTAATTATATATCAAGGTAATTTAACTAAATACTAACAATTAAATAAGCATTCATTTGTATTTCGATGAAATTAAACTGGCAGCTATTATTTATAGACTAATTCGATGCATAACAAATACATTTAAAAGTATAGGTGCACTTATAGAAATATTTGAAGTTATTTCAACAATTTTGAATGGAATACTAGCATTTGTAAATTTATTCGTGACATATCAAGGTGTTTTAATTGAATAATAATGATTTTATTATTATTTATTATTACATCGATATATTTCAACAGAATACATGCATTTAAAGAATAATTCAATGTATATTAAAGAATTTTTATTGAATATTGGCAAATATATAAAACTATTTGATATTATATAGATATATTTCATCTGAACACACGTAATAATTAATTGCTATGATAATTCTCAAAGCTATTATACAAAACACTAGCAATTATATAATAATTAACTACTATATCGATAAATTTATGTTGAATACACATATTCAAAGTTCAGCTCATTGCATATCAGGTTGTCTGATCAAAATATTTGCTATTATACTGCTACTCAAAATTATTTTAATGTATTTGAATAAAATATAATTATTTTGACACACATCTGTTACATTAAGTTATTTCAACTCTATATTTAGAATTACACAATTAGACAAGGTTATTTTAAAATATTTGTATAAGTATTTAGATGTTAATTTATTACATATCAAGTTATTTTAACTGAACACTCATAATTTTATAAATATTTATTATTATATCAATGTATTTAAATTGAATACAAGTATATAAATATTAATTTAATATGTATCAATGTATTTAAGTTGAATACTATCAAATATATAATTTTTTTCTGATAAATTAATATATTTAGACTAAATACATACTTTTAATGATAAATTTATTATGTATCAATATATTTTAAGCTACCTCAACATACTTGTGCGCAATACCATTAGTGTTTGGACATCAATATATTTTAAATAAAGAAACTTTTAATGAATATTAATAATTCTAAAACTAATCATTATTAACTCGATATATTTCAATAAAATAAATACATTTAGAGACTATTCCGATACATATCAATGTATTTTAATAGACTTTTGATAAATATACAACGATTTGCTAGTATATTGATGTATTTTAACTGAATACTTATTTTTGCAGACCAATTCGTTGCATATTAATCTATTTTAACCAAACACTATAATTATATAGCTATTCACTATCATATAGACGAATTTAAGTGGAATATATATATTTAGAAAACAAATTATTATATATTAAGTTGTTTTCACAAAATACTTCTATTAAACAATAATTCAATGTGATTTTAACATAATGTATATATTACAAGCATTTAGGTATTGATTTGTTATATTTCATGATAGTTTAATAGAATATTGATAATTTTACAACATTGCATTGTCATATCGACGTACTTACATGCATTCAGAGACTAATTAATAGTATCTAAGTGAAAACTATAATTACATAACTATTTAGTGATGCACAGATATAGTTTTGATGAATACATATTTTCAGAGATCGATTAGTTATATACCAAGGTAATTTAACTAAATACTAACAATTAAATAAGCATTCATTAGTATTTTGATAAAATTAAGCTGGAGGCCAATATTTATGGACTAATTCGTTACATAACAAATAAGCTTAAAGGTATAGTTATACTTATCGAAATATTTGATGTTATTTCTACAATTTTGAAAGGAATACTAGCATTTAGACACTGATTCATTATATATTAAGGTATTTTAATTAAATAATAATAATTTTATAATTATTTATTATTATATTGATAAATTTTAACAAAATATATGCATTTTAAAAATAATTCAATGCATATTAAAATATTTTTATTGAATATTGGCAAATATATAAAACTATTTGTTAACATATCATGTATTTCGATTGAATACACGCTTCTAGAGCAGTGCTGATCCATTACACCATTGTATTTTTATAAAACACTAGCAATTACATAATAATTAATTGCGATATCGATAAAGTTTTGTTGAATATACATATTCAGAGATTAGTTCATTGCATATCAGGTTGTTTGAACAAAATATTTGCTATTCAAAGCTATTTCAACTTATTTGAACAAAATATAATAATTTTGACACTAATCTTTTATATATTAAGTTATTTCAACTCTTTATTTGGAATTACACAATTATACAAGGCTATTTCAAAATATTTATATACAATACTAGCATTTAAATATTGATTGATTTACATATCAATTTAGTTTAACTGAGCTTTAATAATTTTTGTAACAGCTTATTGATATCAACATAACTAAATTGAAAACAAGTAGATATTGACTAATTTAATATATATCAATGTATTATATTAGAATAATAGCAAATATACAATTAGTTACTGATAAGTGGATGTATGTAGACTAAATACATGCTTTAATGATAGATTCATTGCGCAATAATATATTTTTTTGGGTCACTAGCAATTACATAATTATTTATCAATATATCAGTAACTTTAAGCAAAATGCAAGTATTAAGTGACTGAGTTGTTATATATTATGTTATTTTAACTGAATGTTTATTGTTATGCAACTACTCGTTGCTATTTCAATATATTGGAACAGAATACTAGTATTTTGAGGCCAGTTCATTGCATGTCACTGTATTTTTAGGGAAAGCTGATATTGTTTAATAATTCATTGTAATGTCGATGAACTTCAAAAGAATACTATTTTAACTGAATGTTTATTGTTATGCAACAACTCATTGCTATTTCAATATATTGGAGCAGAATACTAGCATTTTGAGGCCAGTTCATTGCATGTCACTGTATTTTTAGGGAAAGCAGATAATTGTTTAATAATTCATTGTAATGTCGATGAACTTTAAAAGAATACATGTATTTATGGACTAATTTAAAATATAGCAATATATTTTAATTAAATAACAGCACATATATATTGATTTTAAGAAACATATATGTATATATCTGTAAATAGAAGCTTTGAGGGATCGATTCGGCATATATCAGCGTATTTTAACGAAGCACCTATAATAATACATTTATTCACAACTATATCGACAAAGTTAAGCTAAATACAATCATTTAGAAACTAATTCATTGCTTCTTGAGTTAATTTAGCTATATTTTTACAATTACACTACTATTCAAAGCTACCTCAACATGTGCACAATACCACTAGTGTTTAGAAGTTAATATATTTTAAATAAAGAATATTTTAATGAATATTGATAACTTTATAACTAATCATTATTAACACGATATATTTCAAACGAATAAATATATTTAAAGACCATTTCAATATATATCAAGGTATTTTAATAGAATTCTAATAAATATACAGTACTTTTATAATATATTGATGTATTTTAACTGACTATAACAGACTGATTCATTATATATTAATCTATTTTAACAAAACACTACAATTATGTAGCTATTTACTATCATATCAAAGAATCTAAGCAGAATACACACATTTAGAAAATAAATTATTACATATTAGATTGTTTTCACTTAATACTTGCTATTAAATAACAATTCAATGTGATTTTGACATAATTGAATATATTAGAAGTATTTAGGCATTGATTTGTTACATTTCAACAGAGTTTACCAGAATATTGATAATGTTATAATATTACATTATTATATCGACGTACTACAACCGATTATGAGTATTTAGAAACTAATTCAATAAGGATCTAATTATTTTAATTGAAAATAGTAATTATATAACTATTTAATTATATACGAATGTAGTTTTGGTGAATACATGCTTTCAAGGATCAATTAGTTGTATATCGAGATATTTTAATTAAATATTGGCAATTAAATAAGCAAATGTCCCAAATAGATCGCCAAATATCAATTTTAGATTGAAATACATAAATATAAAAAACATTAAGTGTGTAATCGGAGTATAAGGTTAAAAAACCTTCATATAGATAAGATTAAAGTTAAATTGATATATTCTCTTCAAATACATTTAAAAATAATTGAATACCCACACAATTGCTTGTATTCAGTTAAAATAATTTATTCTGCAATGAATCGTACTCTAAATGCTTGTACTCCACTTGAATTCAACGTAACGTAATGAATAGCCTTAAAAACATCACTATTCAACTCAACTTTATTGATATGTCATAAATCAGTCTCAAATAGAGCCTATTCTCTTAAAATTGATCGATATACTAACAAAAAGATGTATAATTATAGGTATTTCATTAAAACGGAATCAAATGTCTCTAATAGATCGCTACATTTTATTTTTCAACTGAAATAGATAAATTTAGCAATATTAGGTGTGTAATCTAAGTATTATATTAAAAAATCTTCATATAGACAAGATTAAAGTCAAATTGCATATATGCTCTTCAAATACTATGAAAACTAATTAAATACTCATACAATTGCATGTATTCAGTTAAAATAACTTATTATGCAATGAATCGTACTCTAAATGCTTGTGCTCCATTTGAATTTGTCGTAATGTATTGAATAGCTACTAACCATATACTCTGATTACACACTTAATGTTTGCTATATTGATGTATTTCATTCTAAAATTGATAACTAGCGACCTATTAGGGACATTTGATTGTGTTTTAATGTAATACCAATAATTACACATCTCTTTATCAGTATATCGATCAATTTTAAGAGAATAGGCTCTTTTAGGGTATGATTTATGACATATCAATGAACTTGAGTTGAAAAGTGGTGTTTTAGCAGCTATTCATTGCATTACGTTGAATTTAAGTGGAGTACAAGTATTTGGAGTACGCTTCATAGCACAATAAGTTATTTTAACTGAATTCAAGCAATTGTGTGAGTATTCAATTAGTTTTTAATATATTTGAAGAGAATATATGCAATTTGATTTTAATCTTGTCTATATGATGTTAAACACGTGGTTCCTGCGCTGCATCCTGGCCGAACGCGTGGCGCCTGACAGGTCCATACTTGATTGATTGATTTGCTGACTCAGCTACCAGTTTTGCAGGATCATTGACCCAGGTCAAACCTCGGGCACGAGGGATCAACCAACCATCGTCCACGACGATCCAGGAATAGATCTTCATAACCTCGGACCCGAGGATACGAAGTACCGCCTGTCACAATCAGCTTCACCTAACTTTGCCGATCTCCGTACAGACGCTCTTCCCCATAAAAGTACCAGCATTAAAAGATGTCATCTTCCTCGTACAGCTGTGGACTTCTCCAGTGACAGACAAGCGGCGCTCAGAGCTCACCCATCACTTTTCCTCGGGAAAACCAGGGTGGAGTTACGCATGTCAACGGCTATAAAAACCGCTGAACAGTCCCAGCCAAAGAGAGGCGAACAAAAAGAAAAAGGAGGGGCAGAGAAAGACTCAGGCTCTGAGATCCCTAGTTTTCTCATTCCTTTGTAACAGAGCTCCAACTGAAGAGCTTCCTCTCTTCTTCTTCTTCCTCTTCTTTTTTATAACAAAGCACTGTATAAACCCTGTTTTAGGGTTACTTTTCCCACTTAGTGAAACCTATTTGCTGATCGATCGGTGGACGTAGGGGATTTCCTCCCTGAACCACCTTAAATCTCTGTGTGTTTTTTCTAGTTGCCTTGGACAGAATCTCCCTCCTGAGCCTCTATTAACGGGCTCCCCCATTTGCGCGCCGCCGTCTTCCGGAACTCTCTTTCTCTCTTCGGTGTTCCTTGGACCCCCACATCCTACGTCAACAATATGAAGGTTTTCTAACATAATACTCTGATTACATACTTAATGCTTTTTATAATGACGTATTACAATCGACAATTGATAATTGGGAATCTATTAGGGACATTTGATTGCGTTTTAATGTAATACCTTTAATTACACATCTATTTGTTAGTATATCGATCAATTTTAAGAGAATGGGCTCTTTTAGGGTCTGATTTATGACTTATCAATGAATTTGAGTTGAATAGCGATATTTTTGCAGCTATTCAAAATATTACGTTGAATTCAAGTGGAGTACAAGCATTTAGAGTATGATTTATTGCATAAAAAGTTATTTTAACTGAATACAAGCAATTGTGTGAGTATTCAATTAGTTTTTATAGTATTGAAGGAGAATATATGCAATTTGACTTTACTTTTGTCTATATGAAGATTTTTTAACATAATACTCTGATTACACAACTAATGTTTGCTATATAGATGTATTTTAGTTGAAAAATGATAAGTGCCAATTTATTAGGGACATTTGATTGTGTTTTAATATAATACCTATAATTACACTTCTATTTGTCGGTATATCGATTAAATTTAAGAGAATAGGCTCTTTTAGGGTCTGAGTTATGACGTATGAATGAATTTGAGTTGAATAGTGATGTTTTTGCGGCTATTCATTGCATTGCGTTGAATTTCACTGGAGTACAAGCTTTTAGAGTACAATTCATTGCATAATAAGTTATGTTAACTGAATACAAGCAATTGTATGAGTATTCAATTAATGTTTATTGTATTTGAAAATAATATATGCAATTTTACTTTAATCTTGCCTATATGAAGGTTTTTTAACATAATACTCCGATTACACACCTAATGTTTGTTATATTGACGTATTTCAATCAAAAATTAATATCTGGCGATTTATTTGGGACATTTGATTGTGTTTTATTGTAATACCTATAATTACACATCTATTTGTCAGTATATTGATCAATTTTAAGAGAAATGGACTCTTTGAGGGTCTGCTTTACGACATATCAATGTATTTGAGTTGAATAGTGATTTTTTTGTTTTTCTCAAGATATTATATGCATTAACGTTGAATTCAAGTGTAGTTAAAAACAAGCAAAAATTTTTTTTTAAAAAAGTTTCAATTTTTCGAGTTTCATTGCATATAGATATTTTAACTGATACAAGCAATTGGTGCTGAGTATTCAATTAGTTTTTAATGTATTTGAATAAGAATATATGCAATTTGACTTTAATTCTTAAATCTATATGAAAAGTTTTTTTATTCATAATACCTGATTACACACCTAATATTTGCTATAGTTGATGTGTATTATCGATCAAAATTAAATATTTGGTGTCTATTAGCGATATTTGATTGGTGTTTTAATGTAATATCCTATAATTACATATTGTATTTGACAGTATATCATCAATTTTAAGAGAATAGGCTCTTTTAGGATCGTGATTTATAACAAGTATCATAATTTTATAGTTGAATAATGATTTTAATCTGTCTTATATAAGGGTTTTTTAACATAGATACTCTCTGATACACACATAAATGTTGCTATATTGATGTATTAAGTTGAAAATGATATGTGGATCTATGGTTATGTTCGTAGTAGTAGATTTTCAATTTAGACCTGGGTTGTTATTGAATATGAATACTATTAATGTCGTATACCTCGTGTTTCTTTGCTTTACAGTATATGGCAAATTAATTTGTTGGAGATATAAGTCGCTATTTTAGGATCTGATTCTATGATCATATAATTGAATTTGGTTGATGTGATGTTTTTGCAGCTATTACATGTTGAAGTTAAACGTTGAATTAAATAATGGAGTACAGCATTTGGAGTTACGTATTATTGCATAATAAGTTTATTTTTAACAGAACTACAAGCATTGTGTGGTATTCCAATTATTTTTAATGTATTTGAAGGAATATATGCATTTAACTTTAAATGATGTCTATATGAAAGGTTTTTTTTAAATTATACCTGATTACACCTTAATGTTTGCTATAATTGATGTATTTAATTGAAAAATTAATATTTGGTGACCATAATTTGGGACATTTGATTTTGTTTTTAATGTAATTACTTAATTACACATCTCTTTGTATATTCGATCAATTTTAAGAGAAGGCTCTTTGGGTTTGATTTATGACATATTATTGAACTTGATTGAAAAAGTGGTGTTTTAGCAGCTATCAATTTTGCATTGAGTTTGAATTTTTTAAGTGGGATTTTTAAACAAGCATTAGTTTCAATTCATTGCTATAAACGTTTATTTAACTGAAATACTGCAATTGTGTGGTTTTCAATTATTTTTTAATTGTATGTTGAAGAGAATATTTTATAGATTTGACTTAAACTTGTCTATATGAAGGTTTTTAACATAATACTCTGATTATTACCTAATGTTTGCTATATTGATTTGTATTTAGCAATCGAATTAATATTGACGATTTAATTGGGACATGTTGATTGTGTTTTAATATATATAATCTTTAACTTCTATTTGTCGTATACTTCGATAATATTTAAGAGAAGGCACTTTTAGGGTCTTATTTATTACATATCAATTGATTTTGAATTTAATCGTGATATTTTTTGGCTGGCTTATGCATTTGGCATTAACCGTTGAAGTTCAAGTGGAGTCAAGCTTTAGAGTACAATTCATTGCATATAAGTTTGTTAACTGATACAGATTGTATGAGAATAATTAATTTTAATTGGTATTTGAAATATATAATAGCATTTACTTAATCTTGCTATAATGAAGGTTTTTAACAATATATAACTTCCGATTAATAACCATAAATGTTGTTAATATTCGTATTTCATAAAAATTATATCCTGCGATTTATTTGGGACTTTGATTGGTTTTTATTGTTACTATAATTC